>JARDXD010001852.1:0-89541 GCA_029218145.1 Aphanocladium album
GTATTATCTCTAGCTTACTCTAGTAAATATATATATAGTATCTAACCTAGTTAATAATCCTTCTGGTTTAATAAGGATGTTGATTTATATTGCGGACGTAGCTAATTCCTTTACTTTACTTGGCGTTTAGTAGCCCACGCGCGGTAGCGTTAACTAGCTAACAAGGGACTAATTTCCATAGCGGGCGAAAAGACTCGTTTAGATAGTGGCTTGCCTCGCCTCTGTATAATGGTCCAACGTATTCTACAGCCTGTATAACTAGCCTAGCGCAGGTGTGCCAATCACCTGCGCTCGACATTTGCAAATGGTTAGTCCTTGTCATTGACGTACTAAATCCTTCGGACCCCACGACCTCAGCTAAAGAGCGCCACTAATGAATCAATGTAGGCTGCACTGTTAGGCTGTATGAGCTGCCTGACTGGCACACAATGGGACCTGAAGACAACATGCACCACTCCCCCCTCCTAACGGCATCGGCGTCGTTTTAAGCGGCAGTGTTTACATGAGCCTGGGCCTGGGTCGGGCGACTACTGAAGAGGAAGCTACAGCACCATAAACGTGCCCTGTCCAACATTCATACATGTGCCATGGCCGAGATGGCGTCGACGGCCACGCCTGCCATGACGGCTACCCCCTCACCAATGACCACTCCTTTCGTCTTCCCAGACAGCTGCATTGGTAACTGGGATTACACAGCAACGCACATAACCGATCACACGACACATCTGAGGATATTTGACATCGGTACAGATTCGGATGCTTGCAACCATGGGCAAACTCTGAACATAGACAATGGAGATTTGGCCGTGCGTTTCAGCCCTGGTGTTTGCCCGTCCGGTTGGACGGCATATGATCTCGAGATTGAGCAGTCTGCAGCGGGCCAATCCCGGAAATCATCTGCCACTTGCTGTCCCAGGTGAGCCCTGCACGGGAAACAAGCACGCGAATAGTCGTGTAACAAACGAACGTTGCCATTCAGCTAACCGCATCTCCCAGTGGTTTCACGACGTCGCCCGCTTACAGGGGAGGCGGAGGTGCATGTACGCAGATTGTGTCCCAAACCGAGCCAAACAATACCGACTACTTTGACAGCCGAAACGAGACGATACGAGTCGAATCAATGTGGCTCATCACCTGGGCCAAGTCCGATACCAAGAGCATGAGTCCCCGGCCGCCAAGCCTGGGCGGCGACTGCACCGGGGCCGAAATTCACACTTGGGTGCCCGGTGCCAAGGTCAAAGATGGCCAGCGCTTCTGCTCCCGGCCAGAGTCTGGCGGCGAACCGTTTTCAAACCCAGGCATCATGTTTATGATGGTTGGTCTGCCGATTATCGTTGTCGCCATACCGAGCATCTTTTTTTGCTGCGTCAAGCCGAGACTCAGGCGTATTCGACGGGAGCGCGCTAGAGAGCACGCTATTGAGCTGCAAGAGGCACGGGACGCCAGCGCGAAGGCCGCAAATGCCATCATTCCAGGTACTGACGAGGTGAACAATGAGAACGAGGCACGGGACGTACGAGTTTGAGGCTAGAGAGGAGTAATAAAGTATGGAAAGTACATGATATGTAGTATTTAATGTTTAATAAATAGTACGCAATAAGAATTTCTTTCATGGCGATTGTAAGAGACAATGTATGCTTATCAGCTTTTATATGTCGTGCCATATTTGGACGTGCCATTGACAACCTTGATGAATTCTTCAGCCACGATCTCGCTTGTTCTTGCTGATGGATGCACCTCGTCGTACCTCAATCTGTCAGCAACGATAGATAAGCTTGAAAAGACCCAACGTACCATAGAAAGTTGGACATTGGCAAATTAGATTGCTGGCAGCCAGTGCTCGGGCTGCAAGACTTCCACGGCCAAGTCACGTTGGACGGTTGCGTCAAGTAGCGCTCTGGCGCTACGTGAATGTCGAGAACGAGAGAATGCACATCAAAAAGTGAAAAAGACACCTGCGGCCACCTCTTCTTGACCAGCAAGTGAAAAGGTAACCCTTGTTCGAACAGGGCGTTGGCGCTGCTGGTGTACTCGAGCATTTTGTACTGCACCTCGGTCATGTTGTACTGGGACTTGCTGCCCCAGTATTCATTGTCGGCGGTGCCGCCATTCTCGGGGCTCGCATACATGGGCGACTTTTCCAGAGGCACCGTATTGAGCAGAACAAATTGCCGACCGCCGGTCTGGTAGATCCGGTCAAAGGTGGTCCAGACGCAGTCCACGAAACTGGGCAGGCTCGTGCCAGCGACGTTGCGGTCGGTCAAGAAGCCGTCAACGCCAAGGTCGTTTGTGCCAATCCACACGGCATATACCGTGTTATCGGCATGGCGATCGGGGTACAGCTTGGGGAAAGCCAGGTCCGCCTCGAACGCAGGCACTTCGTAGTCGAGGATCGAGGGCATTGGGCCTTTGATCGGGTCGAACCAGTGACTGGTGACATTGTTGGCACACATGGCGCCGGCGACGGCATAGTCGTAGTACTTGGCTCCGGTCAGGTTGGCAACCACGCGACCCCAGGAGTAGCCGCCTACGGATGTCTGGTTGCTTGGAGGTGTGAGTTCACCAGGAGGTGGCCCGTGGCCATGGCTCCAAAAATAGCCGAGCCGCGACTCGTCAGTGTAGCTGTCTCCAAATGTCACGAAGTTTTCAAACTTTCTTAAATTGTGCGCCTCAGAGCCAATTGTCAAGGCGGAGAATGTCAAGAATAGTGAGGCGAACATGGTGTAAGTCGAGGATGCAGTCGCTCCGCATTGAGAAAGTCCAGTCGTGATTGAGGGAAGCCATGGATGTGGATATATGTGTAAAGTAACAGAATGTACTACACAACGGCGTGCAGCAGTTTCTTGTAACTGCTTGGTGGAATTATAGCCTCCGGAGGAGACGAGGCCCGATGACAGCTCTGCGATGCAACCTTGATCTGCGTGGGGGTGGTGCCCCGCGTTTTTAAACCCGACGGGAAGTAAAACAGCACGGCATTTCGATAGGTGCTTGGCCAGGTTTTTTTTTAACTGGTACGCAGTGATGAGGTTTCTGAGAGTTTTCATTTGATATTCTTCTTTAACATATTGTTACATTTAGCTATGCTTGAGGGGTTGCAGGCGTGTTGCTGGTAACGATGGTACAGTACAAAGAGTCAGAGCGCACGCTTTTATTTCACCAGTGCCTCTTAAGAGGCATAGAAAGTTTTAGAAAATCAATTCATTCATCAGTTTCCATAACCCGACGGGATATTATATGCTGTTCTGTTGAGGCAAGTTTGGCTCTGCCTTGGTAATCACCCAGGACGCCATTGGTCCAAGACGTCCCTAAATTCACGGCGGGTCCGCTAAGATAGATCTCAAGCCAGGGTCTCGCCACGCAAGGAACCCGACGCTCCTGCCTCGGACGTTATGCAAGCAGCTTGACGATGCGGACATCTCGAGCCTCGCGAGATACGGCGCGTCTTTTCGACCAGGCTGCCGCCGCCGGAAGCACGCCGCGCCGAACAACGCGCTCCCTGTCGCGATTCGCCTACGCCCCCATCAGCGGCAACGCTCGCGCGACGCCCGACATTGAGGATGCCATCTCGCCACCCGCCAAGCGCCGCCGAAAGCTCTCGAGCGAGTCACCCGTGAAACTTGTCAAGGAGGAACTCCTTGACGACGCGAGCCCCATAAGCGCGCCCATAAAGTCAGAAACGCCGAAAAGAAAACAGCCGCGCAAGCCGGCGCGCAAAGCGATCGATCCAGAGACGGGCGAGACGACGGTGGCGCCGCCTTCCGACTGGGAGCAAATATACGAACTGGTGCGCAAGATGAGAGCACCGGGCGGCGCGGCGTACGGTGCGGCGGTCGACACTATGGGTTGCGAGAGGCTTGCGGACCGTGGCTCGTCAGAGAAGGACCAGCGCTTCCATACCCTGATTGCCTTGATGCTGTCAAGCCAGACCAAAGATACGGTCAATGCGGTGGTAATGAAGAAGCTGCAGACAGAGCTTCCAGCATATAAGCCTGGCGCGCCCGTGGGGTTGAATCTCGACAATATTTTGGCAGTCGACCCGGACATGCTGAATCAGATGATTTGGCAGGTTGGATTCCACAACAACAAGACCAAGTGAGATACGGCAGACAGTTTCCTCTATTGCTGGCTCTAACCTGCTACAGATATATAAAGAAAGCGGCAGAAATCCTACGCGATGAGTGGGACGGCGATATACCAGACACGATCGAAGGACTCACAGCACTACCTGGCGTCGGCCCCAAGATGGGCTACCTCTGTCTTTCGGCGGCCTGGAACAAGACCGAAGGAATCGGCGTCGATGTGCACGTCCACCGAATTACAAACATGTGGGGGTGGCACAAGACGAAGAACCCCGAAGAGACTAGGCTGGCGTTGCAGTCATGGCTGCCCAAAGATAAATGGCGGGAAATTAACGGCCTGCTGGTTGGGCTGGGCCAAGCTGTATGCGTGCCAATTGGGCAAAAATGCGGCTCTTGCGAAGTTGGCTTCAACGGCCTCTGCAAGGCTGCCGACAGAAAAAAGATTGCGCTGGGTAAAGCAGCACGGGAAGTTGAGAGGCTACAAGAGGAGGATCGAAAGAAGCTCGACGATATCAAGGACGTCAAGAAAGAGGAGCCCTGATACGACCACGAGTGTAGACCATTTTAACAATTGTAATTTCCATGATCAAGAATCGCTTATTCATTTTATACATCACTCTGCGCACAGAGCGGTCTCTATCGGTAGTATTGTACAATGCCGCGGCTTTTCGCTCGCAGGCGTTTCGCAGCATCATGCCCGCTGCTCATGATTCAAAACTCATACAAGACAATCTTCCACATGCAGGCAGCCATGCTCCTTCTTCCTCTCTCTCGTTTCTACGCGACGACTTCGATACCGATCGACTTGGCCTGGAAGATGATGGACCGGCAGAGACCCTCGAGGGACAGACCCGACAGGCGCAGCTCCGACTGCTTGATCTTGGCAATCTCGTACACGTGCTTGAGGCTGATGGAGCCAATCGTCTCGGTGCCGGGATTCTGTGCGCCGCGGCGCTGGCCCTTTTTGTTCTTGGGCGCCGTGTCGACGCAGTTGAGCATGAGCCACGACGTTTGCGGTGTGCGAATGTCAAAGACAAAGGAGCGATCGGGGCGAACGGTGACGCGGCAGGGCATCGGGGTGCCGACGACGTAGTTGGCTGTGCGGGCGTTGAACTCCTGCCAAGAGAGAGATACTTGTTAGCTTCAAAGACGTTGCGACAACGGACAAGGGGGGAGGGGGAAAGTCGCACTTTGCAGAAATCCATCGACTTGACACCCTTACTACCAAGGGCGGGACCGACGGGCGGACTGGGCGAGGCCTGGCCTGCGCCGACAATCAATTTGACGATTTGGTCGGCTGCGGCGCCGGCGCCCTTTGCTTTTGACATTTTCGGAGGGAGTTGTGGTGTGGAATTGGGGGATTGGAGAAACGTGAAGTCCACGCGATAGTGGCTTTTGGCGAGGAAAGATTTAGTCCTGGGGAGCTGGCTTCTGATTGGTCCGTACTTAAAAGGTACGTACCGCCGAGCCACTCATCGAGTAACTCTTTGCCGCCGAGCCATCCAACAAAAAGGCGGCTATTGCATGGCAGGTTTATTTTAATAAATAAAACATGTTGGATATTTTTCTGTGTTTAATATGCTCACATCGACCAGCATCATGGTAGAAGTCGTGTGCAATTCGCATTACTGTTGAAAATATCGTGTTAGCGCACCAGGCTCAAGGCACCTGTGGATGCATGCATCTCTTTCCCAACCTAATGGTACTGACTGGACGCCATATGGACAGACAAAATGAACGCGGCAATTAACGCGGAATCTGAACTCTCCGCACCCGATTCACCGCACAAGTGGTCCACGGGAGTCCCAAGGCACTTTTCCCAGCGCTCGTTGCTATGCCCAGCTTGGAAAGGATCTTTTTGCTGACGAATCCGGATCTTTCTGAAGCGCAGAACAATTCCTCTACTCATCATTCTGCATTCATTGAGGCGATGCTAAAAGACAGCGACGGTTTCAAGCTCCGAAGAATGGTGGTTTCCAGCGGGTTTTATACGCTCGGTTTCGACCCAAAGCCCGTGTTTGATGAGCTGCACAAGCTGTCGCCGCTGTCGCCGCTGTCGCCTCTTCACAGCATATACTATTACAAGATACCAGAGGAAAGAGGCTATCAACACGAGTATAAAGCTCTTGCGGTTGATCACATGCTGCTGGCGGCTGAGGCAGTCGTGGCTCGTCTGGTGCACTGGGTGTGCCAAGATGAATTCATCCAGTACCCCGGCGACTTGCTCTCGGTCCCGACCGTCTCGCCTCGACACCGGATGGGTTTACCCTTCAACCTCTACCGCGGCAGGCAGCGACGTATCCCAAAAATCGCCTGCAATTTGTGAAGCTGATACCGCACCAGCAGTGGATCCTGCTGCTTGAAGCTCGGCCTACCGGGCTGCTGAAATACACGTTTATGAGGTTGGAAAATGGCGATCCGTCCAGCAGCCTCGTCGCTCGCAGCGCACAAGAGTTCTTCGCAACGGAAGCGCCCGGCTTAGACGCTTCTACGCTGCCTTGCTTGCTCGAGGAAGCAGGCCTGACCTTCCTGCGCTGCCCGGACATGTCGGACTATCTGCAGCGGTTTTTCAGCGCGGCGTTGTATACTTCTTTCCGGCGCTATGAACGCATAACGTCGGTCGATCAGGACTACAGCCATCGTTGCATTCTTTATGATCGATGCGCGCAGGGCTATCACGATTTGTCGCAGCCGATTTCGGCACCGACTGCCCAGGAACTCGAACGCATCAAAGAGGATGAGGCTAATGCCAAAGATTGATATCTCGACTGGGAAATGGACCAGTACATGAGCGTACAATCGACGACATTGTGAGCCTGAATGATGTTGTGTAAACTAGCTAGTTTCTTTGTGGGCGTGAATGTAGCTGAGCAGGACTGGTGAAGCCGCCAGGAAATTGTGCCTCTTAAACTTCCTCTTTCACAAACAACCTTGTGAACAGTTCAAAAGATCCAATTCCGTACAAAATCACGCGGACACATCTATATTCTTGTGGCATGAGCCAAACGCAACTAGTCACCTGTATTCGACTGCAGCAGACGGCAATAAGGCTGCGGGAAATGAGGTGCAGTGAAAAGTCCACCCCACAAGGCCCGGACGAGGCGTCTTGGCGTTGCGCCCGAGATGCCATTGCGACAAAAACTGTGCTAACACCGAACCCCCGATTATAAGCAGCTCTACCCGTCGCCCTGTTGTTTTCCCGCCCGTATGGAAATCTTTTTCAATAGCTCTTTTCGCAAGATGATGGCCATTCTATGCGCTCTGGTGACGCTGCTGCTGTCGCTCGCCAGCGCCTCGCCGTTTGCGCTACGCGCGGCCAGCAGCAACAGCGACAGCGACCCCGACCGGACGTACGTCGAGGTGCTGTACCCGCGCAACGAGACGTACCGGCTCGACGCGCCGCTGCCCATTGTCCTGGCCGTGTCCAACCTGCCGCCGACCGAGTCCCTCGGCAACTTTTCGCTGCACTGGGCCGTTGCGACCTACGGCAACGACGACGAGCCGGGCGACCTGCTCGGCGTCCAGGGCAGCATGTACCCGCGCAACCAGACTGCTGACAAGAGTGAACCCGTCGTCATGGCCGACTTTGTGGACCTGCTGTACGAGTTCAACCACGTCTCGCACTACGTTCCGGACCGGCTGGAGCTGCTGCTGGCTCTGCGCTACGAGCGCGGAAAGGACGCGGACGCCTGTCTGGGGGAGAACCAGGGCTTGCCGTACGAGATGGTGGTGAGTGTGGGCTTTCACGTGGCGGTGGCCGACGACCAGGGCCGGTACGGCGACGCGAACGCAGTGCCAATCGACCTGCGGACGGCGACGGGGTGTCCCGGCGCGGGCGCGGGCGTGCGGGTGACGACGACGACGGGCTCGGTCAGGCGGCAGATGACGACGGCGATGACGCTGGGCGAGACGACGTGCACGCGAGCGCTGGTGACGCCGACGTCGACGCAGAGATCCGACTGCCCGTTCACGGTCGACGCCAGCATGGCGAGCAGCATCAGCAGCAGCGTGTCGGTGCTGATGATGCCGCCGCCGACGGCGACGCTTCCGACGTATTCGTCGTCGAACCGCGCGGCGGCGGCGATGCCGATTCAGACGGGTGGAATGGCGGCGGCGGGGATTGTTGGCGCCATGATGTTGCTGTAAGAGGGGAGGGAGCTAGGACGGGAATAATTAGCTTGGAGATGTGCGCGCTGATCATCCGATCTAGTGGGCAATGGTGGATATGAGACAACATGAGACATCTGTAAATGTATCAAGATTATATAAAACAGCAAACAGATCTGAGAAAATAATTGGGATTCATTATCAAGTACAGTTGGGTATATGTTGCGGGGGAAAAAAGGTGTACATCATTAGATTGCCTTGGTCAGGCCCCAGCCCACCTTGGACACGCGGCTGGCGACCAAGCAGATGCTGGATGCAAAGAGCAGCGCACCACACCACGAAATCAGGCCGATCCAGTTATTATTATGGCCTACAATGGCACCGGCGATGGGATTGCTGACAAGGACGCCAAATCCGACTGTGCCTAGTGTCATACCGATACGGATGCCGATTTTACTCTTGTCGTCGGAGAGACTGACGATGCCCGCTGCGGGCAGACCCATGAACGCGCCAGAAAAGAAGCCATAAATGATGGAAAACACCACCAGGCCGGCGGTATTGTGTATCGCATACAGGCAAAAGGTTAAGATGGCGGAGAAGAAGGCAACGGTAGTCTGCACGTTGATGGAGCCAATCTTGTCGGCGTAGTAGCCCGGGATGATGCGGCCCGGCAGCGAGCTGACGTTGATGATGACGAGCAGGTAGTTGGCCAGGCTGGACGATACGTTGGTCCGGTCGAGCGCAAAGAGCTCAATGTAGTAAAAGACAATGTAGAGGCCCATGAAGCCAAAGGTGAGGCCGGCGTTGAGGAGCTGGTAGGGGACGTCGCGAAAGGCGGCCGTGTCGATGAGCTTGCGGCCGCGGTTGGGGGGATCCTGGGAGCGCATGAGTAGGGCGGGGATGACGGAGGTGACGAGCAGGATGAAGCCGAGGATGCGACAGGTCCATCCAAAGCCGACTTGGGGCACGAGTCGAGAAAAGGCAATGGGAAAGATGACACCGCCTGCAGAGGGTTAGCTTTTCAGAGACCGATGGGTTTGCACGGCAGTGCGGCACTCACCAATTGCGCTTCCGGCGGACGATGCGCCCATAGCCAAGGCAGTTCTAGCACTAAAGTACTGCGAAACGACAGCCGGCGCAACCAGATACAGAAATCCAAAGCCGAGCCCCATCATGATGGCCTGCGTGATAAAGACCTGCCAGTAGAGCGAGGTGGCGCTGACGAGCATCATGCCGGCGACGACGAGGACGCCGCCGCCCCAGAGCAGGTAGGGCGTGAAGCCGGCGTCGAAGAGGGCGCCGGCGGCAATGGAGACGACAAACATGAGAAAGGCCTGCGTGGAGCCGATCCAGGCAATGTCGGAGGAGGAATGGTGCTTGAGCAGCTCGAGCTGGTAGTAGGTCTGAAACGCGCCGTACGAATTCATCATGCCCCTGGGGGGGTAGGGGTTTGTGTTAGCTGGGGGAGAGCATGACGGGGAAAGCTGGTGAAAGCTTACCATGTATTCAAATTGAGGCAAAAGGCGCCGAGGACCTGCATCCACGCGCGCAAGTCCTCCTTGGGCGGCGATGGTGGTGAGGGTGAAGCTGCTGGCAGCTCTGGGTTGGCGGCATTGTCGTGGGCCAACGAGCTGGAGCTGTTGTCGGAAGCAATGGGCTCCGCGGCGTGGAAGCAGTCGTCGGGCTTTTCAGCAGCCATTTCTGCAAATGCACTGCAAAAGTTTGCTCTTGAGATGATGCAATCGTCATCCAAAGATGTGGCAGAAGGACGAAATTGCAACGGTTGGTACCAACATGGAGAGCTACCAACAAAAACAAACGGGGAGAGAAGGCTGCTGCTTGATGAAGATCGCATTCCGCTTCAGGCCGGTTATGGAGCTCGACAGCGGGCAAACAGTGGCTGAGTGGTCCGCCACAGGGCTTGTAACAGCCTGTGACAGCCAGCAACAGCCTGTTAAAACGCTGTAAAAACGCCAGTGGTCCTTTTGCGGGCGCTGCACTTTGGAGCTCGGCCCGGCGAGACCCGCTAGTTTTGGCCTTAGCTTTGGCCTTAGCTTTGGCCTTATGAGGCGCTCTCCGAAAAAAAAGGTACTTGGGAAATTAGAGACACACCCCCTCTCCCCCCATGAGCCTTGCCGGTGCAGGTCAAGGCTTCGTCACCTTGCATGTCCAGAGGATTCTGCGATATTTCAGGCCTGCCTAGGTGCGTGTGCATGGACCTTTTGTCAAAGCAAGTTTCTTCGCTAACAAGGACAAGCTATCGCCTTGTATCGTATGGAGTGCGATGCGATGTGGCGTCCACAAGGTCAGGCTTGCTAGTGTTGCAACACCGGACAGCTCTCCCTTGCGTTGAGGAACGAGCCTTTTTCTCTCACCGTCGGCACATGCAGCTTCGCAGACCTTGCCTCGACATCTTTGCTGCCCTATCTACCATCTGTCGCACATTTTTGCCTCACTCATCAGCTCGAGGTAACCCCTCTCACCAGACCACCGCATGGTTCTAGGTGACCCCTCCATCGAGAGCAAGGATCGCCCGCCCGCCCAGCCAGTCAGCACAACGTTCTTGGCCCCAGAGAGAAAGATCAACATGCTCAATGCTGACGCACTTCGCACTCTCCAGGGTCCCCCGTAGCTGCAGTGCGTCAGACGCTGCAACCTTCTGAGCGTGGGGAACATTGGAACGAGGTCGCCGAGTTTACCGATTTCGCCCCAGGTGAACAAACCAAGTGTGCCAGAAATATATTGCATTATCATTGCTGCTCATTACACACCCCCACCCCACCACCTCTATCGCGGTCATCTAATCCATCAGTCTCCGCCAAGATGTCGGCTTACTCCTGCCAGCGACCTTAGTTGCTGCCGCCACTGCTGGGCGCGCTGGTGGGCCACAGCACCCTGCCGTCTGGGCACGACTTGAACCGCTCAATCATTGGGCCTGGAACCTCATCCTCGTGCTTGAAGCACGCCGTGCGCTCCTCCGCCCACCGCTCCAGCTTCTTCCAGTCCCGGCACATGCGCACCTGCCCGCTGCCCGTGCCCGGAGGGTCCTGGAAGCCAGCGTACCGCGGCGTGTCGTCGGCGTTGCAGAGGACGCCCTGCCGCAGCTGGTCCAGACAGTGCAGCGCGTGGCTGAGGGCAATGTGCTGCGGCTGCTTCAGCTCCGTGTACATGACGTAGCGGAACAGCGTGCGCTGTCGGGAGAAGAGAGCATGTTAGTTTGCCAAAGTTTTGTAGTGTTTGGGGTTAATTAGCACGTACCAAGCAGTGTAGGTCGTGGAAGCCTTGGAGAAGATAGACGCCCTTGTCTTCGTCCCAGGGAAATCGGAGCGCGTGTGGCAGCTTGTTCTCTTGCACGTAGGCTTCGGACAGAGCGACCACGCCAGGATCACCGCTATACGCTTCCCACAGCGCTCGCACTTCTGTAATGTTGTCGCCCGTGTATTTTGTATCGTGGTAGATGGGAACTGGTACGTCTCTCTTCAAGCCAGCTGCGAAGGGAGATTAGTACCTGTGCAGCCTGTTGTGCTGAAAGTCACCTTACCATGCAATGAAGGGCAGTCGCCCTCTTTCAGCGAAGAACCGCCAAAAGGTTGTCTGGGATCCAGCTTCATGATAAATATAATGTTGGTCAATAATGACATGGCGAGAAGTACGAGAGATAGAATCAACCCGCCAATGTAGACGGAACTTCTCGAAATTCTGCGTCGCTTGAGGGGGGGCGTATGCAGCGTCTCTTTGCTCTCGTCGCTCCATCGGTCGGACGAGTCTCGATGAAGAGGCTCGTACTCTTCGGATTTTGAGTGCATTGTGTATTTTTACCCTCTGTATTATGAAAATGAACCGATTTTGATTGATTGAACGGACAATGTCCTGCCCAGTTGATGTGTTGTAAGGTTGGCGTTGTGGACGGTCGCCAGTGGGTGTTAGTGTGGGCGGATGGTGGAGGATCCAAGTTGGGCAGTTGAGGGACGACGCCGCAATATATACTGCGCCGCCTCCTCTCTACCTGGATTCCAGCTGCTCGACTAAAGTTTCCGATGCAGAGATTTCTAATTTCGTATAAACAATCGTTTTAGATGCTTGATATATGCGAAAATTTGGTTGCGTACAAAGAAATTGGTGCTCAGCATGTCTATTATTAAGTGAAGTAGTTTTGCGATTCGAGTCTAAGCGCTTGTTGCGCAAAATTTAAGCTATACTAGGTCTCATAACGAACGAATATCATATCAATCATTTACTCTCGATCCGAAAGGATCTGTTCAAATTAATCCAAAATTTCTCTATTCCAGGTGGATGCCAATCGGCCTCCTCTTTACGCTGCATTCAATTGTCAGTGGAACCGCAGCCAGCAAAAATTGGACAGGGTCACTTACAGGACTTGCTGTCGACCCACGACTGGTCGACTTGGGCTGGATAGACGACTGCCTCGTCAGAGTCCTGAGCTGTTTTCAGAAAGTTAATCATCTTCACCTTATTGCCATGGGCTCGTCCCACTACTCACAGCGTTTCTGGGCGTCGACCCACGACTGGTCGACTTGGGCAGGGTAGACGACCGCCTCGTCAGAGTCTTGAGCTGCATCCGATTCGTCAATTAAGGCGACTCTTTCTGAACCGATATATATACTCACAGCGCTTCTGGGCCTTGCTGTCGATCCAGGATTGATCAACCTCGGCAGGGTAAACAACAGCCTCGTCGGAATCCTGTGCTGTTTCAAGTCAGTAATCCTGTATTGGCATCAGTTCAATGCCTGTACTCACAGCGCTTCTGAGCCTTGCTATCAATCCAAGATTGGTCGACCTCGGCGGGGTAGACGACGGCTTCGTCAGAGTCAACGGCTATGGAGTGGTCAGCGCCAATAGCGATATGAAGAGGAGCAACAGAAAACAAACCTCTGGCGGGAATGACTGCTGCCATGGCAGTGCCAAGCATGAATGCAACGACAAAAGTAGCCTTCATTTTGAATAACACGTATCGAATAATTTCAATAATACGGTATCAATGTGTAGTTGGTAGGTCCAAATAGCAGTTTTGGTGCCCCAATTGTATTATATTTCGCCTCCACACCTTGGGGGAACTTTGCTTGTCTGCGTTGGTAGCATCCCAAGACCCATCACTCTCTCTCATTCCTCTTTCACGCTCGCCCTGCTTGCTACTACCTTGCTGCTGACACTCCCCCACTCCCTCTCGGAACGAAGTCCGGAACTGTCACTGGCGAGTCTGCCTTGGAACGGCTGGCGCCCATGATGACACGCCTCGGTCGTCGGCCGCAACAGCTCAGGCGAGCACGAAAAGTCCCGCCAATGCAACACTTTTGCTACTTTCCGTTCCAAGACACTAAACAACGGCCCTAACACAAGAGTGGCAATGGCTTTCCTGTGCTTACGTGCATTGTCTTTCTTTCTTTTTTCGGTAATGTGCGGAGTGGCTGGTCGAGAAGGGGCTTTGCTAAGTGGTATCATGGGGATAAGTCGGCAGCGTCGAGGTAAGGGTCCTCCCCAGTTCACCGCTCAGGTGACAATTTAGTCTCTCCTCCCCCCCAAATTTGTTTCAACGCTGTCGTTTGACCGAGGTCCATAAATGAGTTGCATTTGGCTTCGGGATCACCAAGCCAGCTTATCGTCGCAGTGCTAGTGGCAGGATCAGCCGTAAGCTGTGTACAGCGTGCGGCTGCTACGCTGGCCCATTATTGGACAAAAGGGCACAGCTTACACGGTGTGCACACCGTTACCTTGGGTGCCGCTTCTCGTTTATGACGAAATATCTGAATAATATTACATGCACCACAAAAAAGAGACAGAATGGTATCATATTGATTCTATTTGTGGTGGTGATGGGGCGTTTCTTGGAACCCTCGCAGGTTGCTCACCCGATGATCCTCTGCCCACTCGACGACCTGCTGGTAGTCGCGACAAACCCGCTCGTTCCCCCAGCCAGTAACGCCCCCGAGTTTGGGATCAACCGGCTCCAGAGATATATCGCTGGCGCACATCAGACCCTGTCTGAGATAGTCGAAGCAGTGGCGCATGTGAGCATCGCTCGTGTCTGCGTGGCTTGCAGACTTGTTGTAATAGCTGCCATGAATTGACCACTGGATAATAGCTCGGCGTCAGCACAAAAAATGCCATCAAAAGCAAAACCAGAAAAATCCCAGACATCTGGAATGGGTAAACACCGCGATGCGGCTGTTATCGTGGAGGGCGGGGATACGAGAAAAAGCGACAGCAAAAGAAGGCGGCTTACAAGACAGTGAAGCTGATGCACCACCGAGAGGGTGTATAGATTGTGGCTCTCGCGGGGAAATCGCACGGTACCCTGCCCAACTGAGTGCATGTTAGCGTTGTTGGCGGCGGGTGTCTTTGGGGGAGGGGCGTGTAAGTTAGTGCTTACGGGGAACGATCGACACCCAGGCCTCAGCGGTACCCTTATGATCAGGAGCTTCTCCAAAGGTGCGGTTGTAGTGGAACGTCTGCGGAATGACGTTGATGTCGATATCAGGCGTCGGGATACCAGAGGATGGTTGCGGAACGCTGGCTCTGGGCACAGGCGGCTGCTGCGGTGCCAGAATGAAGACGCCAAACAGAGCGCCAAACAGGAAGGCGAAAATGGCAATCAGCAGAGTCAAAAGCCAGGGTAATCTCGAATTCAGGGCCGAGTGTTTTGTTTGCTTCTCTGCTTCGGAATCTTTGTCTACCAATTGGTAGCGGAAGCTGCGTCGTGCAAAGAATGCCATGACTGCGTGGTTGGTGAAGAGGTACACGTTGTGCCCAGACGTAGTTTTGCATCTCAGCAAAGATGATATATAGAATCCTGTCAAAACGTGCGCAATCAAGTATTTTGAGCCCCCCGCCACATCAGCATGGACCGTACGCATTGTTGTGTACACCCCCTCCGAGACCCATGAGGGTACTTCCAACGCCAAACGCTCCGCCACTCACTCTAGTGCAATCGCCTACCAACAAGCCCAGACTACGCGACTAGTATTGTCTCTTCACCTTTTCTCAATACAAGAGTTCGTTTATTGCGGTCAAAATGTTTGGTTCAGATAAAGTCGCACGACGCAGCTCCGACTCGGACTCAGATGGAGCTCGCGAGCGATTGCTAGATTCCGACAGCGAAAATGGGCATGTTTCGTCTCTACACACGCCGCGCAAGAGATCGTTCCATATTCCACTATGGGCCCACGGCCTTTTGTTCTCGTTGTACTCTTTAGGCTTTCTTCTTTTGATATTTCTTAGTCGACCTCAGAGCAAACCTGAAACGCATCTTCCACGTAAGTAGAACCAGGCCGTCGCGCCGAAAGGCAGGCTGGAGCTTGCAGCTAACTATTCCCAAGTGCCATCGAGAGAGGGGCTTGTCTGGGAAGATCGAAAGTTCCCTACCAAGATTGTGGACAATCCATTTACAGGAGAGCCTCGGAAAGAGCTTGACGAAGCATGGCACAATATGCTCCAAAGTATGGTGGTGCGACGACAATACTCAAGCACAAGCTAACCGAAGCAGATGACAATATCCTCGTTCCAACGGATTACTTGGAAGAGAAGGGTTTACACACTGTCTATACAAAGGACGGTAAATACGGTGTCGCTTCCCTCAGTGTCTACCACTCGCTCCACTGCTTAGTACGGCAACTCAACTGATGGCCAAGACGAGTGCTAACAAAATCTCAGAAAATGGTAAAACGCATGCTTTTCAAAGACCATTACCACAAGGGCAAGACAGGGGACGACATGGCCAGACAAGTTAAACACGTCGGTAAGTTTATTTTCTTCGCAACCACTCCCAGCATGCATTCGCTAATGATCAACTCAGATCACTGCGTCGAATACATTCGCGAGGCGCTCATGTGCCAGCCCGATCTGTCCATGGTGACGTTTCGATGGATCAACAACACCGCGCAGCATGCGGATAAGTCTGGATACTGGCCGACGAATTTTGACGTGGATACACATCGATGTGCCAACTGGGAGGCGCTAGACTCGTGGGCGGGCCAGCGGGCGTTCAACCTCTTTGATGTAGACAAGCTTGACCGGCCGATGCCAGAATGAGTAATGCACAGCAGTTGAGAATAAGCATCAATAATATAAAATCATTTCTATTCATAATCATTCTAAAATCACACTGTAAAACAATTCTAAGCCTTTACCATGGCCTCCACAATACCGTCCGCGTCCTCTTGCATGGGCGGCCAGAACTTGACCACCTCGAAGCCAGCCTTCTCCAGCAGCTCGCGCCACTGAATCTCGGTCCGCTCCATGCCCGCGTTGAACGCCATCATGGTCATGTCCAGCATGGCGTGGAACGTCGAGGCGCCCTTTTCCGGGACGAGCATCTCGTGCAGCAAAAGCTTGGAGTAGCCCGGCGTCATGGCTTGTTTCAGCGCCGCCAGGATGGCAAGACACTTGTCGTCGGACCAGTCGTGCAGGATGTGGTGGTAAAAGTAGGCGCGCGCGCCCTTGACCGGCTGCTCGGTGAAGAAGTCGTACGTCATCACCTCGATGGCCGGGTCGATGGTGGCCCCGACGCTGTCCGTCACCGCGTCGAGGTCCTGCAGCACGAGCTTGCCCCGGCCGGGGTACTTCTCGTGGAAGGCGAGCAGGTCGTGGCCCTTGCCGGCGCCGACGTCGACGAGCAGCGGGGACTCGGCGCTGGCGCCGTCCAGGAGCTGCTGCTCGACGGGGTACCAGTCGACCCAGTAGTTGCGCGCGCCCATGGTGTTGCCCATGAAGAGGTTGAAGTCGCTCAGAACTTGGGGCATGGAGCTGAAGAGCTCAAACGTGGTCATCTTGGTCTGGAAGGCAAACTGCATCAGGCCGTCGCGGGGATCGGTCGGGCTCCTGTAGCCGTATTCTTTGAGATATTTTGGTGCTTTCTGCGCAGCACCCACAATCATTTCGCCACTAAATCTGTCAGAAATGTTGCAGAATAGAGGTTTTGGTGAAAACTTACATCATGCGATGCCCTGCAGCAATCTCGTCGGTCGCCATGGCGTGCGTGACGGGTGTAGGCTCCCATTGTCTCTCGCCAGCCTCTTTTACAACGCCGACAGATGCAAGAGGCCGAAGGGTGCGAACTTGGGAAGTGTTATGAGAAAAAACCTTCTGCAATCACCGCAGACACAAGTTGACTTACTGATTAGAAGCTCCTCGCCACCTGATTTCTCGGCCAGCTTTTTGGATGAAATTGGACCGTTGTTTTCGGCAATGAGCTTGAATAGGCCCATGCCAATCGCAATTCGGGCTGCAACGGTGATAAAAGGCTTCAATTCGACATGTATTAGCAAATTCCGGATTTAACGCCTTTTTGGGTCAAATACTTACTGCAAAAGCAAGCTCAACCGCTGAGCTGGCGGGGTGTGACAAGCTGCCTGTTAGCTGCCGGCTCAGTGCGATCGCCTGGTTCTTGGCTTCTGTATTCTCGCCATCTGCAAGCTGGGGTGCGAGCTTCGAAAGCTGGTCAATAATGGCAATGCTTGGGTTTGATTCTGCCATGATAGTTTCTCTATTCACTGTCTGTGATAAAGTTGGAAATCTTTGTCTTGTTGGTTACGATAGATATGCAGCTGGCCCTCGATCGCAGTCCAGGAATAAACCCGCAGCAGCCCAACTGCCCGATAAACAAGGCTGAGGAGGGTCAATTCGAGCAAGCCACCAACGAATTGAGTCGCTGCCAAAACCAGCATAGAGGGAGGTACTTTGCGCTATGGACACACCCCCCACGCGCTGCTGGGAGGTGAGATACCAGCGATCGCCGGCCTAGGCCCCCCGCTGACACCAGGTGGCGGCCTAACTGATCCTTCCAGCACCACCCACCTCCCAAGGTGTGGCCAGTTACGGCATGTTTACCGTGTTTTCTTTTGTGAGTGATACTACGCTGACACTTGGGTTTACAGGCCCCTCGGGATCATCCCCAACCGTTCATGGCCGTATGGTAGTAACGAGGCAGGGTGGTTTTGCGGGCGCCCATAAGCCGGCCACTTTACAATTTAGCAGAGGTTTTGAGCGTCAGGGTCAGGGCGAGCCTGTCAGCCTTGGCCTGGCAATCATGTGTCACTGCATGGCTGCTGAAAATTGCAGTTAGGATGCTATCTCCTCTCGAATATAGTGTGACATGTCTTCCCCTCTATCACTTGCATCATTTCGAAAGAAGGAGAGCAAATGTGTCGGCGCTGGCTTTCATCCCAATACCAGTAGAATTCGTCTTTTTTGAGACACAGTCAAGATGGCGATTGCAGGACTCGGAATATCTGTGATGTGCGTCACATGGATATTTACAGCCATTTCCATAACCATTATTTCTGGCCGCATCTATACTCGAAGTCGCGTGCTGAAGAGGATTACCATTGACGACTATCTCGCCGTGTTTACTCTGGTAAGCCATAGCTTTTTTTATGGCATTTTCACTGCCATTTTCTCATGCATACTGTCGAAAGTCCTTGTTTTTCGGTGCTGACCGTGCTAGCTGCTTTCATTGGGCAACGCCATCCTTCTCTCTATTTCCTGCTACCACGGTCTAGGCCAGAGCATCACCAGCCTCGCAGACCCGGTGCGCATCTCAAACACTGTCAAATATGTCTATCTCTGCGAATTTTTCTCCATCATGTGCCCCTGCTTCGGTCGCATCTCTTTTGCCCTCATGCTGCTGTCCCTCACACCGCCGACCGTGACGAGACGCAGCATCCTCTGGGCCGTCATCATCTCTGCTTTCATCATCGACCTGGGCACCCTCATCATCAGTTTCTCGCAGTGCAGGCCCATTGCGGCGTTCTGGGATGGCCGACCGAACCCGGACTGCTGGCCCAAGGAAGTGCAAAGAGATGCAGGTTTCTTCCAAGGATGTATGTGAAAACCTTGAGGACAATTCTCTTGCATGGAAGTACTAATTTTTTTGGTAGCATATGGATCCGCGGTTGACCTGACGCTGGCTGCTTTCCCAGCCAGTCTGTTCTGGAACCTGAAAATGTCTCTAAAGCAGCGAATCAGCCTCAGCGTCATGATGGGCTTTGGTGTCTTGCAAGTTTCATTCAGTCGGTTATCTAATACGTATTCTAACACGCGATTCAGTGCCATGGCCGCATCAATCTTCAAGACGGTAGAGCTGCAAGCAATCACGAGCACAGAAAACGTCACATGTAAGTCTGATCGCTCAACACAAGTTGCTTCATCACTAATCTTATTCTGCAGATGAAATGGCAAAACTAGCTATCGGCTGGACGTAAGTCTTGTTTATTTTAGTTGTAAACTGCGAATCATGCTAACGCGCTTGTAGTTTGGAGGCAAATTTCGTGCTCATCGCTGCCTCAATTCCAACGTTGCGACCGATCCTCAAAAACAAGAAGCAAAGAGACAGTCATGGTGGTTACAGCAGTCGCAAATCTGCGCAGGTTCGCAGAAATCCACAGTTCCCTTTTGAAGAGCTCGACGACGACGCGCTCCACGGCGCCACGATCGAAACCAAGGGCGATTCTGACAATTCGACCTACCAGATGAGCCACGTGTCTCATAGCGAAGAAATTCCCATTCAGGAAGTTGACCGGATTCGCCGAGATATTACGGTTGCCATTTCGTATGAAATGCCATGATTTAGTACGCGTTATGCAGCAGCAGTTGGAAAGGTCCAACATTGTTTACTGGCTGGAGCAGGATCTTGGCGTTGGGCGACACTTGATTATTTGTACACATTAGCCGGTCGTACAAGTGCAGGCTTGATTTAGTGGAATGGGGTTAATTTATCACATGATTTCAATGAAGCTATTAATTTATCATCCTACTTATATTACCCTGGCTGCCTTTGTGATACATGTAGATCAGATCACAGGGCTGAGGAACGGGCGTGGCAGCCGCGCCGACTCTTGACATCACTTTCTGTCTCGAAGCTAATCGATACGCCCACTACATTTTTCTCGCAGTTAAAGGCATCTGACCGTTAATTCAAGTTTCGATCATCTGGAAGCGCCCGCGAATTGTAGCAATTGAGCTTTGTGTAAATGCTCTAGGGTAGCTGAACAGCCCACCACTTTCTGACTAATACGCCCAATCGGGAATCCCCACCGAAAAACTGGCCACCGCCTTTTTTTCCAAGTGGCAGAAAGCGAATCTTTTTCCATCCTCACACGAGCAAGCAGTGGCAGAATACTCAACCGCTTATCGAAATACCCCGGCGCAACCGATACGATGCCGTCGACACACAAAAAAGAGAAGCCGTGGGATACGGACGATATTGACAAGTGGAAGATCGAACAGTTCAAGCCCGAGGACAATACTGGCGGCACATTTGCGGAAGAGTCATCTTTCATGACGCTCTTCCCCAAGTATCGCGAAGTCTACCTGAAGGAAGCCTGGCCGCTTATCACCAAAGCTCTCGAAAGAACCGGTATCGCATGTACGCTGGATTTGGTTGAGGGCTCTATGATGGTTAAAACGACCCGCAAGACTTTCGACCCCGCTGCCATTCTCAACGCTCGCGATCTCATCAAGCTGTTGGCGCGAAGTGTGCCTGCGCCGCAGGCCGTGAAAATTCTCGAAGACGGTGTTGCCTGCGATGTTATCAAGATTCGCAACTTGGTCGGCAACAAGGACCGCTTCGTCAAGCGTCGCCAGCGTATTCTCGGCCCTGACGGTTCCACCCTCAAGGCACTGGAGCTGCTGACCGAGACCTATATCCTCGTGCACGGCAACACCGTGTCTGTCATGGGTCCTTACAAGGGCCTGAAGGAAGTGCGCCGTGTCGTTGAGGACTGCATGGCCAACATTCACCCCATCTATCACATCAAGGAGCTCATGATCAAGCGGGAGCTTGCCAAGGACCCCGAGCTGAAGAACGAGAGCTGGGACCGCTTCTTACCCAACTTCAAGCGCAAGACTCTCAGCAAGCGACGCACCCCCTACAACGTCACCGACAAGGCCAAAAAGGTCTACACGCCGTTCCCGCCGGCACCTGAGAAGAGCAAGGTCGACAAGCAGATCGAGAGCGGCGAGTACTTCCTCGGCAAGGAGGCCAAGCAGCAGGCGGCGCGCACGGAGCGCCTGGAGAAGCAGAAACAGCGCAAGGTGGAGAAGGCCAAGGAGCGCGAAGCCGATTTTGTTCCGCCAGAGGAGGGCGAACGACCCAAGAAGAAGAGAAAGAAGGCCGAGTAAGCAGAAAGTGCGCGGGCAAAGCAAAAGTTGGAATTCTGGTTTACATTTGGGGCGTTTTCTGGGTTGCATATTGTACGTTACGAACAGCGTTTCTACTATATTATACATTATACATGTTGCCACTATATCAATTAGTCGCTGTGACCGACAACCGGACGCGAAGAGCCTCACCACGGAGGACAGCCGATGCAAGCTACCTGCCCGCACATTAAAAAATGGCGGTAACGGCCAGTGAAGCTCTGACCGTCAAGTTGGGCGTCAAATCACAAGGCTGCCTACTCTTTCTTTGACATTGGGAATACAGCTATATAAACTGAAGTCTAGCTACTTGTGGAATTCTGGCTCTCATAGAGCTGCTTGAACTTCGAATCTCTAGCCAAAAGCTCGCGGGGCGGTGCGAACTCGACCAATTCGCCAGCTTCCATCACCGCGATCATGTCACTAGCTAGAATGGAGTCGAGGCGATGCGCAATAGCAATAACCGTTTTGTCCTTAAACTCGGTACGGATTAATTCCTGGATAATTTTCTCCGTTTCCACATCGATACTGCCAATTAATGTTAGTGGCTGACGGTACAACACTGACGACCCTTAACGTACCTGCTTGTCGCTTCATCCAGTACGACGATTTTGCTCTGCTTCAGTACGGCCCTAGCGAGACAAAACAGCTGCTTGCTACCCTTGGATAGATCCATGTCACTCATTTTGGTGTCTAGGCCGCCTTTCTCTCTGATGACGTCGGCTAATTGAACTGAGGCGAGGGCTTGCTCAATTTCAGAGTCGGATCGTTCTTCGTAAGGATCAGCATTGAAGCGAACAGAGCCTTCCAGGAAGAATGGATCTTGTGGTACAGCAGCAAAGCCATTTCGCAGCAATTCGAGATCGACAGTAGATGTATCTTGCCCATCGATAGTAATCGTGCCATGCTCGATGCAGGTCATGCGGAAGAGACTCAGCATCAGTGATGACTTGCCGCTACCAGTTCGGCCACAGATACCAATTTTTTGGCCAGCAGCTATTTGCATAGTGAGATTCTTCAGCACCGGCTTATCGCTGTCAGACTCATAGCTAGCAGTGACATTCTGCAAGGCGATTTCACCATTAGACGGCCAGGGTTGGTCAGCGACGGCGTGCTGCGTGGTGTTTTTGACCTCAGAAGGAGTATCTTTTTCAAAATCGCGGATACGTTGGACTGCTGCAATCGACGTTTCTAGCTGGGTAGAGACCTCCACAGTATTTGCCATGGCGCCGCTCAGCATGATAATATTGGACATTGCAACACCAAGGAAGCCAACATCGACACTGTCTCTCAGTGCGATAACAAGGCCGACAAGAAGCAGAACAAAACCCGCCGTGATGCATTCCAGAACCAATGCAAGCCATTTTTGAATGCAGAACATCAGGTAGAATGGCCGCTGCGAGTTATTGAGCCTGCTGTAAAATAGATCTTTGAAAGAAGTTTGCCACCCAAAACTGCGAATAGAAGCAAGTCCTTGTGTTGTCTCCGTAAAGATTGAGTAGAGAGGCGACTTTAGCTCCAAGTCGAGGTGTCGCATCTGACGAGATGTCTGCAGATAAACACGCTGCACCACATACAGGGCCAAAAATATGGCAGGGAAAGTAAGAGCGAGCCAATATGATGTGTTGATGATGAGAAGCAGCTGGCCAACCATGATGAGCCCACTGCAAGCCATATCCAGCGCA
Organism: Aphanocladium album; assembly: GCA_029218145.1. Taxonomy (NCBI): domain Eukaryota; kingdom Fungi; phylum Ascomycota; class Sordariomycetes; order Hypocreales; genus Aphanocladium; species Aphanocladium album. Next base: position 23,024 of record JARDXD010001852.1, read on the forward strand.
GCCATAGGCAGCTCGTTGTCCACCAACTGCAAATCTTGACTGAATCTGTTGAGTGTGACGCCACTGTCTGTCGCCGAAAAGAAGGAAAGAGGAGCGAAGAAAGTCGTGCTAAGGATTGACTGGTGTAGTCGAGAGCCAGACGAATTGATGATGGTAATGACAGCGTGATGGGCGAAAATTACCAAGATGGTGAGGCACATGACCTGCAAAAGGGCATAGATGCCAATGTAGTACGAATCTCCATGGCCAGAGCCTTGAGCATTTGCAGACGTCCACCATTTTGCCCAGATGTAGGGAAACGTAAAGAGGAAGGCGTAAGTAATAGCAAGAATGACGTAAAGAAGGGCCATTCCTCGACCAATGGCGCGGATGTAGTACCGATAGACGCCGCTGGGTTTTCCAGGTTGCTTGGGCTCATCACTACCGACAGAATTGGGGACCTTGGCCGCGTTTTCATGAACCGGGAGAGCTTCCTCAATCTGTGTAGGGGTGGTGGTACCAGAGTCTATCGTCGAAGACGAAGTGCTGGCTGTCAAATCCTTTGCAAATTCGACACCCAGCGACTTAAAGTATCCCTGCTGCACAGAGAGCTCCGCAAATGAGCCCTGTTGAGTCACCTGGCCGTCTTGACCCAGGCAGATGATATGGTCAACCAGAGGTGCCAACCGCACCGAATGCGTGGCTATGATCGTTGTGGCTGTTCCTCCGTTGCCGAGAAGTCCCGCGGGACCAAAGACTTTCTGCAAAATGCTGCTCTCCGTGGTAGCATCGAGGCCACTGAGAATATCATCAAAGACGTTGAAGGCTTTTTGGGAGAACAGAGCGCGCGCTAGGCAAATTCTCTGCTTTTGGCCTCCGCTAAGGGTGATTCCGGTGCTGCCCACATTGGACTGATCACCAGCAGGCAACTGAGCGAGATCGCTGCGCAGCGCGCATGCATCAATGACAGCGCTGTAGCGGATTTCATCCGTCGGAGAAAACATGACAATGTTCTGTTTGAGCGTGCCGTTTATGATCCATGACGTCTGGTCGCAATACGCAATCGATCCCTTGGGAAGCTGGCCGGTGCCATTGATAACGTCAACTTCCCCAAGTAGTCCATTGACTAATGTAGTCTTACCACAACCGACAGGACCGATGATCATGGTAGTTTTGCCCCTAGGAAACTTGATGTGGAGATTTTGCAGAACCGATTTCTCGTTCTCAACTTTTTCGCTGGGCCAGGCGATGTTCTGTGCCTTGAATTCCCAATGGTTGTTTTTTTCTCTGTCTTCCACCACCGGAGAAGACTTTTCTGGAGAGCCTGTTTGAGGTTGAACGTTGTCTTCTCGTTGCAAAAACTCTTGAATTCTGGTAAAACATGCCACCATGGAGGCCATCTGTGGTGCCGCCTGGAGAAGAACGCTGAGAGGTCGGGCAATCAGTGTCAGATAAGACAGCGACACAAACATCTTTGTCACATCCAATGGCGCGTGGTGCGAGCGTGCGACGGCAATGTAAACGGCAAACGTCAAAACCGGGCTGATCATCATCGGGGTGAATCCCATAACCATAGCCGCAATCTCAAGCCAACGATACTTCGCGGCAGAGGCCAATTCTGAATCCCTCAGACTCTGAATCATATTCATGGCTATGCGAGTAAATCCAGAGAGGCGGAGCTCCTTCACAGAAGACAAGCTCTGTGTCGTCACCTGTAGACGGCTCTCAATCTTACCCATCCATTCTTCCTGTTTTTTGCCTGCGCGACCGCTTACCATGGCGGCTCCGAATGTGCACAGAACTGGAATGACAATAGGAAGGATTACGGCAACTCCGACCTCAGCCTCTAAAAGCCAAGCTGAAATTCCGACTTCAATGGCACTCGCCCAGATGTCGTGGATAGATCGCATACCCATAGCAATTCTCTCAATATCCGTGCTCATCATGGTGACGGATGCGGACTTGTCGCTCCCGATGCTGATATTAAGGGATTTGTTGTAGAGAAGCGAGATCAAAGCGGCTCGAGTAATCGCAATGCATTTGATGACCTGGTGATAGTACCACGCATTGGATACTGCAAATCCAATATATACAATGGCATACGCTCCGAAGAGTCCGTATCCGGCGTCAGGTGACGATGATTTCTCGTCAAGGAATTTTATAAACAGACGCAGCAAGACGGGTTGAAGAATTGTGAACAGACTGATAAAGAGACGAGGCAAGATGGGGGCAAGCAGGCGACCAGAGATCGCCTTGGCTGTGGCAACAATGAGTCGATACTTTTGCTGAATTGAACCTGACAGGCATTAGCGGTGTGCGCGAGCTCCGTGAGTATATTCCCTTACCCTGATCCCATAGATTGGATAGTTTGTTCTCAAGTGACCGCGGCTCAGCTTCTTTGGGCGGTGGAAAGAGATCCTCAAGCCTCAAGTGATGGCGGAACCCGCGCTGCATCAAAGGCAGTAGCCACAGAAAAAAGGAACGAGAAACAAAGTTACATCGATCTTCTGGGCTTTTTGCTAAATCTTCCTTTGAAATCAAATTTTTGGGCACCATTTCCAAGATCAATAGTAGAATCTTGGCGACGAGATAGGCTGTGAAAAGCGCCGAAATGGGTTTGTCCGCTTCCATAAGCCAGAGCGTGCGTGTCTGGGCAGTGTCGAGCAAAATTGTCAAGAGCAGATACCAACCAATCAGGAAAGAGGATCTGATTGTTCTTGTGTGTTCAAAGAAAGACACCAACGCTAGCGATAGTAAAGACACTGCTGAAACCGTGGAAGATGCCACAGCGACTCTAGTGGCATCTTCATCTTGTGCCCAGAGCCCGATGAGAGCTAGCTGTAGAGCGCATGCGCCGCCAGCGAGAACCAATTTACAAAGGCAGGCAATATTCAGTCGTGCTTTTGTATCTTGCGTCCGAAGCTGGAGGATTCTCAAGATTGCAAGAAAGAAGAAGCAGCTCGCCGGCAGGATTGCCAAAGTAGCCTGTTCGAAGAGCAGCGTGAAGTCAAATCGCCTCCGACAACTCGCGACGACAGGCCCCCATCGATCATCTAATGATATCGAGCAAGATGTACTCATAATGAATTATGCAATGAATTGAGAGGATGCTCTATAAAGAGGAAAATCTACCAAGCGAGAGCAGAGAGCGGCGAACTCTGGCCGTCACAAATTGCGAACTCAAGGATCATAACTGCGTATGCAATATGGGAAGATATTTACTTATCAAGGCCTGAAAGATTACTCGAGATACTTCTGAGATACATTCTGAATTCAGCGAGCCTTATTTGTGGCGTTTGTAGCAGCATGCATAATAGGTAATGTGAAACAGCTGGCCAAGAAAAGTATCCGTCTTGACTCCAGCGAGCCTCAGAGTTAATGGAGGTCCGTAGCCTAGTCCCGCTCTAGCAGGGTTTACGGCACGGCAAAGAGGCGGACAGCACTCGTCTGGTGGCGTCGTTCGTTTAGTAGTCGTCTATAAAGGCGGCATCAGATCCTTGACCAAATTACACTGTAAAAAACGCCCTGGTAGAGTGAAAACACCACCCTGCTGTTTTCTAGCCCCCAATTTTATTATTACCACTCATTCAACACCACCACCAAGAAAGATGGCGTCCAAGTCGGTCCTCCTCCTTGTGGATATCCAGCAGGGATTCGACGGCACCACTCATTGGGGGGCAACGCGGTCTACGCCTACTTTCGAAGAAAACGTTCGCAAGCTGCTGACAGCTTTTCGCGAGAATAAGAACGCAACCGTTCTCCACGTCTGCCATCACTCACCATTTCCCGCCTCGCCGCTACACCCTTCCAAGGCTGGAGCGAACTTTATGGAGTGCGCCGCTCCAGTCGGCGACGAGCAAGTCTTCCCAAAGACAACAAACTCGCCGTTCCTGGAGACTAAAGTCGGTGATGTCATCAAGGACCTGAAAGCAGACAGACTTGTCATCTGCGGTCTCATGACGGCCCACTGCGTCTCTACGACGGTTAGAATGGCATCTAACCTCCGTCTCGTTGAGCATAGCTATGGCTGTGTTGACAAGGCGGGTGGCCCACTGGGGAAGGCGGAAATATTTTTGGTGGACGACGCCACGGCTACATTCTCAGTGGAGTATGGGGGCAAGACATATGATGCCGAGTCTGTACATGCTATCCATCTTGCTAGCATGAAGGATGAGTTCTGTGACGTGACCTCGACGGACAACATTGTGAAGATGCTTAAAGAGAGCAAATAAGGACCGTGCTGGGCAACGCCAAAGTACCTTGCTAGCGCCTTGGGCTTATCACAAGAATTACACCAAACATAAGTTATTGTCGGACTAGTAAGGTGGATGCAAAGGCGAGCGTCTCGGTGCTCCTCGTATAGTTATAAAAATATATGGACCTAGAAAAGAAAAAAAAGATGAGAGATAATAGCAATCTCAATTCTATGTGAGAAATAATATGGAGAGAATGATAATTTGAACTGCGACAGGCAAAAGCTTAAGCACAGACGGGGTAAACTAAAACCGTTCTCGCTCTTCATCTATTTACGTAGAGCCAAACTCGTATTTGAACTGCCGTTTGTGAGAGAAGCAAGCGTGAGCTAGAACCTCACGAATGGATTCGTTATAAATGCAGCTGTCAATCTGAAAGAACAAAGAAGCCCGGGTGGATAATAAGTCTGCTTATGTTTGCTTGAAAACTAATCAACTAACTAGTGGATGGGGGCTGTTCGCCGAGAGCCACTGCATGGCCGCAAAATTAACTGTTCCTTCCGAAATAGGCAAGCCCCGGTTTCCCGTTCAAATGCTGATCGCTGCAGCCCCCTGCCAGTGTATGGAGGTCAATGGAGAGACAATATGAGGTTTTAGTGAGATAAAATTTTCACCTCATAGTACTGAACTGCATGCTATTTTCAGGCTCTCTTACGCAAACAAGGCTCGCTGGCGAAGTCTGATCCTGAATGCGACTGTGCATCCGATGAGGCTGTGATGGGCGGGTTTAACTGATCGACTGCGCCCACGGATAAGTACCGGAGATCCTCCAGATCCCGTCAGGCTCGCAGCGCAACACAAGGAATGGTACATTGATGAGGCTGAGAAGCTTGACAACCCACTTTTTATTTTCCCACTCTATGGAGGAAGCACTCCGTATTCACGTTTCAATTCATTCCTTGAGCGAATTATACTGCGACGTCTCTGAGCTCGAGTCAGGCGTGGCTGGCTGAGTTACTCCATTCCCATGCGTAGGAACTTGTATACTTGCGTCTGCCAAAACGGCCGTTTCTTGTAGTTGCCCAGCTTGTGCGGCATGCTTTCGAAAGCATCCGCTAGTAATGGCCCATTTCCCTCCGCTCTGATGTCGTGGAGTGAAGTCATGTACGATCGTACACAAAACACTACCGCGCGTGATCGACGAAGTCTTACTAGTGTTTGATGTTCCACTCGTAGGTAACAGTCGTTTATCTTGACTTGACTTTCCTCGTCAGGAATCTCGTCGCCTTGTTCCGGGTAAAAATTGTTGCCATCGACTCGAAAGAGGTCTTCGCCATCGGGCTGCAGACTCCACTAGAACCCACTGTCAGCATCTGGGATTGCGCGTCCGGGCTTGTAAGGGAAAGGACAAACATTATAGCGCTCAATATACTCATTACCACCAAGACGGGCAAGGACCTTATCGGCGCCCTTACCAATGCGCTGCTCGTAGCCTGGAACAGGTTGGTGAATTTCGCGCATGCTCATACCCTTGCGAGAGGTTGTAAGGAAGCCACCTGGGAAGCAGGCTAGCCAACCTTGCAGACGCGGCTCATCATTTTCGTCTGGGCACATGAAGTAAAAGTCTTCTTCGACGTTCTCTCCCAAGTTTCTCAGCATGTCGTCATGGCTAAGCTGTGAGAGCTCCACCGAGTATGATTTGCCAGTGATTTTGTTGTATAACATTCGCTCTTTCAACGCGAACATCGTAGGGTATCGCCGAGGAAGATAATCCAGCATCAACTCCTCGTAGAGCTCCTCGATAGCTGGATTCACCTCTGGACCGCTACCGATAGACTCTGCTGGGTGCGCTTCCATGATTTCGAGGCGCTCGTCGAGGCGCTTTAGATAGCCTTTGTCCATGCGGATCCAATCCATCTTGGGCATCTTTTTAACTCCTATTGGCGCTATTAGAAGCAAGACTTGGTGGCAAAAAGTAAGTAGGATAGGAGTAACTAACCCATAGCAACATGTTGCTTATTTTGGAAAGGACGGTAAGGAATGGCGTCTGTAGTGGCCCAATCGAAATCATTCAGTGGCACAATGGTGTCGTTGTCGACTTTGGGAGCTCTTTTTGTTTCCGTACCATTTATCGGGCTTTTCAATTTCTACTTTGCGTCAGTAAACTTCAGCACGCGCGCATTGTTTCGTAGCGAACCTTTTCAGAACTGGCCAGCACCCAATAAAGAGACAGCAACACGCACGCCACTAGGAAATATGTAACCAGCGACATGGTCACCTCAAAGCTAGGAGCCGGAGTGATAGAAATCATTGGATAGTAGTGTTACAGCTTCTACTCGATGGATCTGTCATTCGTGTTTAAATATATACGCAATGACCGGCTTGGTCAAATGGCTGCTCGCAGGATGGATACCATAGGGTAATAGGGAGCCCGCTTTTGGCAGGGCGAGGTTCTTTTACTTCCAAGCCTGATTCGAGCTGCAAATCCTGCCGTGGTGATCATGAAGTCAATAAACACCGGGAATGGTAATAAATTCTCTCTTAATTGGCTAGCGGTCAACGTGAGTTGGACTGCTTAATAAACGGCATCTGAGTCAGGATCATCAGGGTTACGTTCGAGTCCCGCACGCTTATCCTTCTTGTCGGCCTCTTGCCCTTTCAGGTCCCAAAAGTCCCAAAAGTCACCGTGCGGAAACAGGCTCGGGTGTCTCATCCAGATCCTTGCAGCATCTTCGCGACCTGCTGGTGGCAAAACCAGTAGAAGGCTGCAGATGTCGGCGGATAGTGGCGCCGCAAATGCACATAGACCATATAAGGGACCTAGTTCGGTACTTGTTGGATACCTGGTAGATATATCTTACATTGAATGATACGTAAACATTTTGCTTGCACGTCGGAACTACCTGAATGCGCCCGGCGAGTGCCGATAGTCCCGCCAGCCAGGTATAGAAGCCTCTGTAATGTCCCACTATCCATCCACTAGTTAGTTAGCAAGTTAGCACAATCAGTCAAGACCTTCAGGTAACGACTTAATACCACAAAACTGTCATATGTCGACCTGAAGGGTACTTCATTCAAAGAGAACAAACGCAGTATTTCGCAAAATCATGACGAGAAATTTAGAGGCCTCGGTGTTGCCATTCACAAACATGCGCACCATAACCTCGCCTGAAGCAGTTTCTCTTGCTCCTACACAAACCCCTTCATACTTGCGAGCTGCCTATCTCATCGCTGCCTGGAGCCTCGTGCTGCGAGTTCATCATCATGCGGACGATGTCAAATTTGACGTCTCGGCCGACGGGCGTAAAATCCTGCATTCTGTGCAGATGCGTGTCGGGTCAGAAACGAGCTTAGCAGCCATTCTATCTCTTGCTGAGACACAATTACAAAATGTGACAATTAGGAGCGAGGAGAGTGCCAAAGTACCACAGCCGATTGGCTTTATACTTCATTATGCGCAGAATATACAGCCAGAAAGCTTCGTGGGCATGGAATGCCAGGCTGTTACTCAAGAATCCGTTCTGGTCCAGCTCAAGTTTTCCAACTCTGCGATGGAAAGTAGGCAAGCTGAAATAATTACTTGCCACTTTAAAAGCGCCGTCTCGCAGTTGGTATCTCTCAGCGCACGTGTTTCAGTCAGCAGCATCAATCTCTGTACCGAAGCTGACATGAGGTTGATGCAAGAGGTGAACGGCCCGCCTGTCGCACCGTTTGCCACTCTTATACACGAAATCATAAGAGACAAGGCGATTGAGTCTCCAGAAGCTATAGCGGTGGATGGTTGGGATGCTTGTCTAACTTACGATGAGCTCATGCAACAATCACTGAAGCTCGCCGCGGAATTGCAGGTACAGGGTGTATCCCCGGAAACAATTGTTCCCATACTGTTTGAGAGGTCAACTTGGGCAATTGTGGCGATACTAGCTGTTCTGAGAGCGGGCGGCGCAGTTATGGCTATGGAGACAGGCACGCCCGAGCAACGATTGAAGCAGATGCTAGAGAAGGCAGGTGTTACCTTCTCTTACATGCTCTGCTCATCATCACAGAAAAGATTGTGCACAGAGTTGGGGTTTAAAGCAATAACGGTGTCAAAATCAACTCTCGAAGAACTTTCAGTACCGAGTCAGCCACTGAAAGAAATTGTTATGCCGGAAAATAGAGCAATTATCCAGCACACCTCTGGGAGCACTGGTTTTCAAAAGGGAATCGAGCTTACACATCAATCCTACTGCACCAGTGCCAAGTTTCATGGCCCTGCTCTTGGAATTGGTCGCAAAACTCGAATCTATCAGTTTTCTGCCTTCAGCTTTGACATCTGCTTAAGCGAAATATTGACCGGCTTGATTTGCGGGGCTTGCATCTGTATTCCGACTGCGACTGCACGGACTGACGAGCTCCCCGAGTCAATTACGGCGCTCAACGCTACCTGGATTTTCATGACGAATTCTGTTGCCAGAATCGTGGACCCTGCGCAAGTCAAAACCCTCAAGACTGTCGTGTGTGGTGGGGAGCGAGTGGACAAAAGCGTGATTGCGAAGTGGTCTCCAGTTGTAAACTTCTTCGAAGTCTGGGGCCCTTCCGAAACCAGTGTGTATGCATCCTCTGTGCTCGTCAAAAATTCGAAACATGACCCTGCCAATATTGGCAGGCCGCTAGGCTGTCGATTATGGGTCGTGGATTCTAGCGATGACCAAAAGCTTGCGCCCTGGGGCGCGGTAGGCGAGTTGTGCATTGAGAGTCCTACAGTCGCGCGCGGCTATCTGAATTTACCAGACAAAACAACCTCTGCTTTCAAATATTGGCCAAAGTGGCTGCAAGATGGCCACGGTGCTGTGTACAAATCTGGCGACTTGGCTAGATTTGCCCCTGATGGCTCACTCCGATTCATGGGGAGAGTTGACTCACAGATCAAACATCATGGCCAGCGAATTGAGTTGGAAGAGATAGAGCACACGCTCAGTGCTCATTCAGACGTACAGTCATGCGTGGTTGTTTATCCCAAACGAGGGCCATATTCCGGGAGGCTTGTTTCTATATTTGAGCTCCGTCCTCGGCAGAGGCTGCGGCTTTCGTCCCCAATCCGGGATTTCGAAAAGATCAACGCTATCAAAAAATTCGCGAAAGAGAAGCTTCCTCGATACATGACTCCAAATAACTGGCTGATCGTCAAGTCGATGCCTCTGAATCAATCTACAAAGGAGGACAGAAAAGTTCTACAACAGGAGTTGGAGGCAATGCAGAGTATGCATCTGGAGGAGCCTAGCGTCACTACCAGTGTGGTCGGAACAGAAAATTCTGCTCTAGCTATTCTCAAGAACTGTGCTGGGGATCTGCTAAATCGCGAAGTTTCCGTTCACCATTCCTTCATCAGCCAAGGAGGAGACTCCATCTCTGCGATGCAGCTAGTTGGAATTTGCAGGCAGCATGGCCTCCAACTCTCGACGGAGTCTATCTTAACAGCGGATTCAATGCTTGATCTTTCAGCAAAAGCTACTTTGAAACAGAAACCTGAGTCGAACATCAATTTCGATGAGGTCCTGGGGTTGGCACGAGCCGCAGCGCCTGCAATCTTCGAGGAGATTGGCTCAAATCTTGAGACTGTATTTCCTTGCTCTCCAACTCAAGAAGGAATCCTCATCAGCCAGTCGAAAAACCCGCAGCTATACCGGACAGCACACACGTTTCGAATATTCTCCAAGTTGCTGTCCAATTCATTAGACATCTCAAAATTGGGAGAAGCGTGGGACGATGTTGTCGCGCGGCACCAATCGCTGAGGTCCACGTTCGCAGAGGTAACATCCTCACACGGCAGCTTTGTCCAAGTTGTGCAGAAATCAGTAAAATCTACTTTCATGAGCCACAAGTCGATGAAAGAACTGATGGTTGACTTGGGAGAGAATCGAAATGCAACGGAGCCGCCGCATCGGTTTCGTGTGTCACTCCAGCCTAATGGCTCCGTCATGTGTAAACTGGAAATGAGCCACACAATTACCGATGCTGTCTCTGTCCAAGTCATTCTGGAAGAGCTTGCCATGGCGTATGAAGATATGCTGCCGACTGAGAGTGGCCCGCTGTACAGCGACTACGTCTCATACCTTTCAGCAGGTAAACAAGATGATGCGCTAGCATACTGGACAACCTACCTGGAAGGTGTTCAACCCTGCCAACTTCGTTTGCCATCTGAGGAAGCCTTATCCGTCACAAATGCGGAGCTAGCTTCGGTGGATTTCGAGATGAAATTAGAAGATGCTGAGCTTCGAAAGATGCAAGAGAGAAATCTCTCCATAGCATGCCTTATTCAAGCCGCATGGGCGCTGGTTCTATCGGACTATACGTCTCGCGATGAAGTTTGTTTTGCATACATCAGCGCATCAAGACATGTGCCCATTGATGGGATCAATTCGACTGTTGGCGCCATTGTAGCGACACTGCCCTGCCGCTTAGCTATTTCCCGAGCCGAGTCCGCCACGGAGCTTCTGAAGCAAGTAAAGGACGACATGTTGAATGGCATTGGTAGCAGTCACGTCTCACTGACTAAAGTCATTCACAACACAAGTCTGACTCTTTCTTCGATGCTGAACTCCGTTGTGTCTGTTGCCCACGACTGGGATCTGGACCAGCCTCGAGGAACACACCTCTCTTTCGAAGAGTTTGCTGTCTACGACCCGAGTGACTTCGAAATATCACTGTCTACTGTGGTCGGAAAAGATAACGCACTGAGTTTTCAGATCGACTATTGGACAAACAGTTTCTCCGAGAGCGTGGTAAATCGTCTCAAGGATACATTTCAAACAGTCACATCGGCCCTAGCAAGGAATCTTGACACACGCCTTGATAACCTGAATAGGCTCAGCTCTCATGATAGCTCTTTGATACAGCTTTGGAATCAGAAAATTCCTGGAAGAATGGATAATTGCATTCATCGCATCATTTCAGGCCAAGCTGTACTCAGAGCTGACAAGCAAGCCATCGTTTCGTGGGACGGCGATTTGTCATATGATGAGTTAGACAGAGCATCTGATAAAATGGCCAGTTTTATTCAGCAACGGGTTGGTACTGCACCTGATACTTTTATACCCATCTGCTTTGAGAAATCAGTATGGGCAATTACTGCCATGCTGGCTGTACTGAAGGCTGGCAGCGCCTTTGCTCTTCTTGACCCCTCCCATCCCACAAAGCGACTTCAGGTTATGTGTGATCAGCTCGAAGCAAAGGCCATTATTGCTTCACAAACCACACTGATCTTATGCAAAGAGCTTACTGGCTTAGAGGTATTAGAATGCTCCCAGGCAGTAATCCAGCAGCTGGAAGCCACACCGATCGTTGCGACTGCTCAACCGGCCGCCGCTGCTTATGTGGTCTTTACCTCAGGCACAACTGGCCAGCCAAAAGCCATTGTGACCGAGCATGCAGCATATTGCTCTGCTGCCATCGCTCGAGCGAAGTCAGTTATGAGGGACCATAATTGTCGCCATCTCCAGTACGCTTCCTATAGCTTTGACACCTGCTTGGAAGACATCTTGACTACGCTGATGGTTGGAGGCACCGTCTGCATCCCATCTGAAGACGAAAGAATGAACGATCTGAGTGGTGCCATGTCAAGAATGATGGTGACGTCCGCTGAAATCACACCGACCGTGGCAAACATGATTAAGCCGTCCAACGTGCCGTCATTAAGAACTCTGCTACTTGGTGGAGAAGCTGTGACGGCTGCCAACGTCCAATGCTGGGCAGACCGCGTAGAGCTGATCAATTCATATGTAAGTGCAAATTTTACCCCAAAATTCATCATTCACGACCGCTCACATTGTATTTGGTCAGGGTCCCGCAGAGTGCTCAGTCACAAGCGTTGTGGCTCCCGCCTCGCCCCCAACGCAGAAGCTTTCTTCTACAATTGGCCGCGGTCAGGGTGTTCTGACCTGGCTTGTCGACCCGTCGAATCATAACCATCTAGTTCAAATCGGCGCGGTAGGCGAGCTAATCCTTGAAGGACCGGGTTTAGCACGGGGCTATCTCGGGAACGAAGAGATGACGATGTCTTCGTTTATCACCAACCCCGAATGGCTCGAGTATCCTGATCCGCAGCGCAGATTTTACAAAACCGGAGACTTGGTGCAGTATCTTCCTGATGGCCAGATATTGTATCTCGGAAGAAAAGATCACCAAGTGAAGCTATACGGACAAAGGATTGAACTGTCGGAAATCGACGCTGTGTTCACTGAGGTGGCGGATCTGGTTGCACCAGCTTGTTCAATTCTCTGCCGCTCTCGACCACTCATTGCTCTATTCTTTGTAGTAGAACCACACGAGGCTGCGTTTGAACATAATAAGAGGTCGAAAATGCGTCTATCGAAGACCATGTGCGATTTCATTTCTCGAGCCCGTGCTCGACTTGCGCAAAGGCTTCCATCATATATGATACCTGCTGCCTTTATTCCCATATCACAGCTGCCCACAACAATTTCAGGGAAGATTGATCGCCATAATCTGCAAGAGATACTGCTTGGCCTATCAACGTCAGACATAGCCACTCTCAATCTCAGTGAGCCGGGATTGAAACAGGCGCCCACAACTCCCCTACAGCGGCAACTTCACGGTCTTTGGTGCAAAGTACTTAATGGAGTGGAATCTGACAAAATTGGCATAGTAGATAACTTTTTCCACCTTGGTGGCGACTCAATCCTGGCCATGAATCTTGCCGCAGCCGGACGAGCCGCTGGGCTACCGCTGAAAGTCTCTCATGTTTTCGCGCAGCCTATCCTCCAAGACATGGCGGCTTGCCTCAGCGGAGCTACCGAGAATGAGGCATATACTGATGGTGCCTTAAACGCCTTCGATCTTATTGCACCAAGCTCAACTACAGTTGAACTATTCGACGACCTGTCGAAGCATTCTGCCCTGACCGACGCTGATATTGAAGACGTATATCCGTGTACACCGTTTCAGGAGGGTTTGATGGCAGCTTCAATGAAACAAGACAGCGCATACAGAGCTTGCCTAGTTTTCGAGCTTGAGGCAGGAGTTGAGCTTACTACGTTGGAGAAAAGTTGGCAGACTATTGTGGCGACAGAGCCCATTCTTCGCACACGGATTGTGCATCTCCCTCGATCCAATGCTGTGCAAGTTGTACTGAAAAAGCATAAAGCGGAATTCTTCATCGGATCTTCACTCCAAAGTTATGTTGGCAGTGTAAGAAGCGAGATTCTGTCATACGACTGTGATTTATCTCGCTACGCGATAATTTCTGAAAACGGGAAACAATACTTTGTGTGGACTGCTCATCATGCAATTTACGATGCGCACACAATTTCCATGATTCTTCAAAGGGTCACAATGGTCTATAAAGGAGAAATCCTATCGCCTATGCCTCAGTTCAACCGATTTGTCGGCTATGTTCAGCACCAGTTGCTAGGGGCCAACTGGAAAGAATATTGGCAACGAGCTCTTGACGGATGTCAACCACTTGAGTTTCCAGCAAGGCTGTCTATAAACCAGCCTTGTGCCACGACACACTTGAGCAAATTCAGAATGGACCTAGCGAGTGTACAGGACACTCCACGAAGGGATCCCCAGCTCACAGCTGCCACAATAGTCCGCGCTGCTTGGGCACTGGTGATCAGCCAGTATACTGAGACTCCAGATGTTGTCTTTGGCGAGACACATGTTGGTAGAAGTGCTCCCATTGAAGGAATTATGGAACTAGCCGGCCCTACACTAGCGACTGTCCCTGTTCGAATCGACGTCTCTCGATACACCACGGTCGGCGAGCTGTTGAATGCGGTACAGAGGCACAGTTTGGAGTCTATGTTCTATGAGCATGTTGGCCTCCAAAACATCAGAGCGCTCGATACAAACTGCCAGCTTGCATGCGAGTTCCAGAATTTGCTGGTCATTCAGCCTCCAGGCAGCAACGAAAAGGTTGGATTGTTTAAAGAACAGTCGCCGGCCAACCTGGGATTCCACAATTATCCATTAGTACTTGATTGCGCATTGGAGAAAGACCATCTTGTCTTGACTTTTACTTTTGATTCAGCAGTAATTGCTGAACTACACGTTGAGCGCCTTTCAGGTCATCTACAGAACGTCATCCGCCAACTACATGGAGCAGCCCTATCTTTCCCACTAAGTCAGGTAACCCTGTTTGGTGACGCTGACCAAAAGCAGATTTCTGAGTGGAACTGTGATGATCCTGTTATATGGGAGCAGGATAGATTGATCCACGACGTATTTGCTGAGCAAGTCCTTCTGCATTCAGACGCAGAAGCTGTCTGTGGTTGGGATCGCAGCCTTACTTACAAGCAACTCGACCAAGAATCCACAATCCTGGCACAATATCTTGTGAGCAAATATAACATTGGGCCGGAAGTTCTGGTCCCTCTGGTATTTTCAAAGTGCTCATGGGTTCCTGTCGCCATGCTTGCTGTGCTCAAATCGGGAGCGGGCTTCGTGCCCATAGATCCCGCGCAGCCGCCCGCTCGCCTCCTGGAGATCATTACACAGGCAAAGCCTAGAGTTGTCTTGTTGTCCGCTGACATAGAGCATTTACCGTCATCAGAGCTCCCTATGTTGAAGATTTCGCAATCATTCTTTGATCATGCTGCCCAGAGAAGTGCATCCGAGATCTCCGATGATGAAGAGGGCAATAGTGGAGCGTCCGCTGCATCTTCAGATCATCGGCCTACACCATCTACTTCATCCGCATCTTCGGAGCGCGGCTATGCTACTAATGCGTCTCCTACCAATGTTGCCTACGTTATTTTCACTTCCGGTTCTACTGGTAAGCCCAAAGGCGTCGTTATTGAGCATAAGAATTTTCTCTCTGGGGTGCTTGGCCCCCGCCAAGTAATTCTTCGCAGATCTCCTTGGTCCCGAGTGCTTCAATTTGCCTCTCTCAGCTTCGACACGAGCTTGGAAGATATTTTGACAACCCTGATGTTTGGAGGGACAATTTGCATTCCGTCAGAGCACCAGAGAATGAACGACATCCAGGCTTTTATTAGACAGTCTCGGGCGAACACAGCGCATTTGACGCCATCATTTATCAACACCTTGACCCCCGAAGCAATTCCTTCTATCGAATTTCTCGCACTGGGCGGAGAGAGAATGACACCGAGCCATGTCGACACATGGGCTCATCGATTGGATTTACGAAACGGTATGTGTCCCTAACGACTGGCCCATTTTACCTTGAGAAGGCGTGCGCACAAGGCATCCTAACATGAAGTGTATAGCATATGGTCCCACCGAGACTTCCATCACATCAACCGTCAGCCAACGCGTCACTCCAACCTCCAACTTTTCCGATATTGGCAAAGGTGTCGCTGCACTCATCTGGATCGCCAACCCAGACAATATTGACCAACTCACTCCTGTTGGGCTCGTCGGTGAAATGCTGGTTGAGGGAGCATTGCTTGCTCGAGAGTATCTCAACGACCCGGCGAAAACAGCGGCTTCTTTCATCACCAGCCCTGCATGGGCGTCCAGTGGCACGAAGCTACGCCGATTCTACAGAACTGGTGATCTCTGTCGCTACGGCGAAGACGGCACCATTTTGTACATTGGCCGCCGCGACAACCAAGTCAAGATCTACGGCCAGAGAACAGAATTGGGAGAGGTGGAGGATAACATCAAGAAGGTGCTGGCGCGCCCCATGGATCTCGCGGTTGAGCCACTGGACCTACCCGGCCAGCACAAAACCCTGATTGCGTTCATTTGTTTGGAGGCCGGCCTGAAAATTGACGACGACTTGAACAATCCAAGTTCTGAAACAATTCAAGCTTTACAAGAAGCTCTCAGCGGAATTGAAACGAGACTGTCAGATTCGCTGCCGAAATACATGATTCCATCTCGGTGGATTCCTCTGCAGAGCTTGCCGACCACAGTGTCGAAAAAGACAGACCGCAAGAAGCTGGCTCAGATACTTGATACCATCGAGCCAGAGCGCCTCCAAGTCTATTCCCTTGCTCGCTCGGAAAAGACTCAGCCGATAAGCTCAGCCGAGCGACAGATGCAAGACCACTGGGCTCAAGTGATGGGAGTCAAGGCCGAAGAAATCGGAAGAAATGAGAGCTTCTTCAAAGCGGGAGGTGACTCAATCATGGCTGTTCGTCTAGTTTCTATTTTGCGAGAGACTGGTGTATCGATTTCCGTTGCCGATATACTGAATAGCCCTGATCTGGCATCACTGGCAGTGCAGATGGAGCAAGTTGATGCCTCGGATGCGCGCTCTGAAGAAACCAATGCAACTCCTGCGTTCAGTCTCATTGGCAATGACAAGCGAATCTCGGAGTTTTTCAAATACATATCCAGCAAAGACTTACCGCTGAAGAGTGTGCAAGACGCTTATCCTACCACAGCGCTACAAGAGAGTCTCATTTCGCTGTCTGCCAAGGATGCTGGAGCCTATGTGTCTAGCTCGGTCTGGCAGCTGCCGAGTAGCACGGAAGTCGGGCGTTTTCAAAAAGCCTGGGAAAGAGTGGTTGCATTGAACGAGATTCTGCGTACAAAGATCGTTTCTTTCGACGCTGAAGGAATGGTTCAAGTAGTCATGAAGCAAAACGCGGGACAGTGGCACAACTCCACCTCTGTGAAGGACTACCTGCGCACTGCCGACTTGCAGCTTGACATCAAAGACGATCTAATCAATTACGCATTGATTCGTGACGATGAAGACAGCAATTTGTATTTTGTGCTTACCATGCATCATGCTGTCTATGATGGCTGGTCGATACCCCATCTGCTTCGCCAGGTCGATCAAGCATACCGTGGGCAGCCAATTGTCAAGCCACCACCGTTTTCCAACTTCGTTCAGCACCTCCAATCATACTCATCCCCTGTTATGAAAGCATTTTGGGCACACAAACTCGATTCTTCCGAGAAAGCAACCGATATACCATCCTTTCAATCACTGTCGACATCGTCAACCTCGAATAATACGAGTTGTGTCCTGTCGGTTACAATGCCTCTTGAAATACCTGCCGACTACCATGTATCTCAGTCAATATTTATTAGAGCTGCATGGTCTCTTCTTATTCACTGGTACACGGGAGGCTCGCTAGATGTCACGTTCGGTACCTCTATTGCAGGCAGAAATGCCAACGTCCGAGGCATTGAATCGATGGTAGGGCCAACCCTCACAACAATACCCATTAGAGTACGTCTTCAGTTGGAGATGACGCTGAAACAGCTATGTCAAGAGCTGATGGATGACATGCTGGATACCATTCCGTACGAGCATATCGGTTTGCAAAATATACAGGCGATGAATGCGGACCTAAAGCGCCTTTGCAATTTCAACAGCCTCCTTGTATTCCAGCCACCTTCTGCTCAACTGGCAGATGATAGCATCTTTGCCAGGCCGCAACATGTTAGCGAAGAAGGCAAAAAGGCAGAGCTTCCCGTGGTACTGGAGTGCACACCTCAATCGCGCACACTCGACGTGCGCGCTACTTTTGATCCCGCAGTCATCTCTGAGAAGCAAATGTCTCGTGTGCTGAAAACACTTGAGCATGCACTATCTGAGCTGGCGATAAATGGAGATAAGCCTTTGGGCCAAATCAAGCAGGTCTCCGACGCCGACCAAGAGGAGGTGAATGGGTGGAATGGGCCGGTCCCTATCATGGTCCAAGATACTGTGCAGACAGCTTTAGAGGAAAGCCTGCAGGCCCATTCCACATCTGAAGCAGTTTTCACCTCGGCGCAGGAGCTTACTTATCGCGAGGTTGAGGAGGACACCCGACGCGTGTCCGCCCATTTGCACAGTCTCGGAGTCGGACCAGGAAGTCTCGTAATGCTTCTGCTCGAGAAATCGAAATGGCACACCATTGCGGTGGTAAGTGTGCTTCGGGCTGGTGGCGCCATTGTTCCTCTGGACCCATTCGGACTGCCAGAGGCGCGACTGCAGTACATTGCAAGCCAGACTGAGGCTAAGATAATGGTGGTCTCGGATGCTACGACTCATCTGGTACCGGACATGGATAGTATAAAGCGCGTACAGCTCTCCGACGCAATGATTCGCGAACTTGAGATGCCGGCCCAAGTTGAGGCGCCTCGGAGAGCGCTGCCAACCTCGCCCATGTACATCATCTTCACGTCCGGCACAACAGGCCTGCCCAAAGGTGTCATTACGTCCCACCAGGCTTACATGTCTGTATTGCAGTCAAAATATAGGGCCTTCAAGCTTGGGTCTTCGTCGAGAATTTTGCAGTTCACCTCTCACGCTTTTGACGTCACGGTAGATGGCATCCTCGTTCCACTGCTTTGTGGCGGCTGCGTCTGCGTGCCAGACGAGCAGGAACGACTGGCTGGTCTCGATAACTTCATCTTGCAATCAAGGGCCAATCATACAGATATTACGCCGTCCAGCGCTTCAATAATGAATGAGCATATTGTCACAAAATCACTGACAAGCTTGCTTCTTGGAGGAGAAAAGATGGGCAAGGCGGGTGTGGAGAAATGGGCGGACAAAGTTCACCTAATTAACGCGGTAAGTCTTATCTCTTTATACCCTTTTACCAATTCTCACAATTTGCCCCTTTTATTCTTTTCTCTTCATCTTCTGTTACTGACATCACGCAGTGGGGAGCTACGGAAACTTGTAATACTATACTGCACACAGACATTGGCCCCTCCGAATTCCATAAAGCTGCCAACATTGGAAAAGCTTTCCACGCCTTCATTTGGATCGTCAATCCGAATGACTACTCGCAACTTTCGCCTATCGGCGCCATTGGCGAGATGTGTATCCACGGGCCGGGGTTGGCCGATGGTTACATAAAAAATCCGGAACGAACTCAGGCTGTTTTTGTCCAGCCTCCCGACTTTGCTCGACATGGACTCCCTCATAAAATGTACAAGACTGGCGACCTGGTGCGCTATGAAGACGATGGATCCATAACCTTTGTCGGTCGAAAGGATCGGCAGATCAAGGTTCGTGGTCTGATGGTCGAGCCGGCCGAAGTTGAGCAGCGTATCCAGGAGATGCCAAACTTGGTCAGCGCCCACTTTATGGTTGATCTCGCACCAAAGGGACTTTTCGAAAATGACACCCTCGTGCTGTACATGTCAACAAAAGGCGACATCGACCACGGTCAGTTTTTACGCCAGATTGGCAACCATTTGTCCATCTCGCTCCCACAATACATGATTCCTGCGTGGCTTCTTCCCATAAGCGAGATGCCCCTTACAGTTAATGGCAAGCTTGACCGCCCCAAAGTTCTCCAGATGGCATCTGGCTTGGACAAGAGCAGCTATGTCGAAGCCTTTGGCGCCGTCGCGTTCGCAGAGCCGCAGACAACCACGGAGCTACAAATGCAGAGTCTCTGGGCAAATATCCTCAAGATTGACTCATCCACAGTTGGTCGTCTGGACAATTTCTTTCATCTGGGTGGCGACTCAATCATTGCCATGAGACTCACCGTTGCTGCGCGCGATGCGGGTCTTCGGATTGGCGTGCAAGACATCTTCAAGCAGCAAACCTTGGAGCGCATCGCCCAAGTCGCTGACGGCAATAAAACGAACCCAATCGCACAAGGCCGACAGATTTCGCAGGCCAATGTGAGCAGTGAAAGCTTTGGTAATGTGAAAGAAAGGTTGCAAAAATATTTCGGTGATCGGCTGATCAACGAAATTGCCCTGGCTACTGATTGGCAGACCTGGTGCATTGGACACAACTCGCTCGCCTCAGGTGGCTGGAGAAACACGTTTATCCTTGATCTCGGAGTTGAAAATGTTGATCGCGCTCAACTACAGAGTGCCCTTCACAGTCTGGTCCGTCGCCACACCATCCTCAGAACGAGCTTCTTGGCTCACATGAGCAAAGTCTACCAAGTCGTCATGGAATTCCGTGAAGAAGACTATCCGCTACAAGACCTCAGAGACATGAGCGACTCTTCTCTACGAATAGGTGACCCGCCACTGGGACTCTTCTTCGATGGGTCGACTGGTCGGCTTCACTTCCGCGTTAGCCATGCCCAGTACGATGGGCTGTCCCTCCCCATGGTCTATCGCGACTTGAATCAACTATATCACGGCAAGCCTCTTGGGGCTGCTACCGCTTTCTATGAATATTCAAAGGCTACCCAGGCATCGGAGCTTGCAGCTTCTGAGGCTTACTGGTCGCAAACGCTTGCTGGTGCCCCATTGACCTCGCTGGTTGAACACAAGGCACCATCCGTGGACAATTTACAAGATGCTTTCGTCAGCCTCAAGATGCCTCCGATTCAAAAGGCCGACAAGAGTCTCACTGCTACACCCGCGACAATCCTCAAAACTGCCTGGGCAATGACTCTCTCTAAGCTCCTCGGCACTCCCGATGTCGTCTTTGGCGCTCTGGCGCAGACGCGCACCGTGGACTTGCCCGACTCGGATTCTATAATTGGGCCGTGCCTCAACATTATCCCCGTACGCGCCACTATCCACGATGATTTCAGCAGAGAAGCTGTGCTCGATCAGATACAGGAGCAGCACATCAACTCCATGTCGCACACTCTGCTGGGTTTCTCATCCATCATTGAGCGCTGCACCAACTGGCCGGCGTGGGCCCGCTTCAGTTCCGTGGTGCAGTACCAAAACATTTCCCAGATGGCCCATGACGGCAGACTTAGCGCGTCGGAAAAGAAAATGCAAGTTGGAGTTCAGCTCTCCATGGCTGACAGTTGCGATGCTTGGGTGATGGCGCTACCGTATGCCGAGCACTTGGAGGTGCGAATGCAGTTCTGCACCAGCATCATGTCACGCACGGTAGCTCAACAGGTTCTGGAGCTCCTTTGCGCCAACATCAGTCACATTACCACTTCTGCTACTGTTGCTGAAGAGTTGTCCTGTGATGTGGCTCGCCATTTCCCTCTCTCCGCACCCATCAAGAGTAGTTCAACCAAGGCACCCCTCCTAGAGTGCCTACCAGAGACCTATCACGAGGCGGACAAGCTCGTTCGCAATGCTTGGCAAGAAGTGGTTGGTGACTCGTCTCAGCGCAAGAAGCCCTTCTGGGATATATGGGGTTGTACAGTAGCAGCTTCTCAGCTCGCTAGATGTTATTCCTCATCATGCATATTGGTCACGCCGGAAGACATCTATGCGCACCCTACCATGGATGAGCAGGTAACCTTTTTGCACAAGCGAACTTAGCGCTCGCTATTATCTTATATAGATTGTTATACTTGATCCTTCTCAAGTAAACCTTGATTTCCATATTTTATGTAGCATTTCCTTTGTATAGACTTTTGTAATTTTCGCTGTCGAGTCGATTTGGTGGCCACGACGATGTTAGTGAATGTCTTGCCTCGTCATTTTTATCTCCATTTTAAGCATGTTTTCGAGAGCGATTTACAAACTGAATAAAATGCGTCATTTTCAAGTATAGGAATATCGTTTCCTATAGATAAATCGTACATGCACTGTGTTAGATGTATTTGGATCGGGCAAGCTTGAGGTTCAGGCGTTGGCCCGGTGTAGTATTATTATTAATAACCTGAATCCTTCAAATATGAATGAGAATCGGTGCTTACTCGGCTTAGCGTACTTTTGAGGCGCAGCCTCGTCTTTAAAAGCGGAGGGGTAATGTTGCCAACTCTCCCCTCTTCACCACACTTTCCTCGATTTCTTTGTCCACCCCACAGCCTCGCGTTATTTCCAAACCGATTGCCATGTCTGAAGAGCTCATTGCCAAGTATCCCTCCCTGAAGAAGGCCTTTGAGGATGGTGATGCTTACGTAGAGGTATGCTTGCCGTTTGCCAATCTCTCTTTGGTTCCCTCAATACTACCCATCTTTGTTTCAATCCGAAGCCGCGAGAGTGTTCGCTGACAGCCACTGTAGTGCGATGACGGTCGCGAGGCCAAGGTCATGGAATACATTTACTCGCACCCAGATCTAGACAGCATGAGAGGTAACCCCGAGAAAATCATCGAGGTCATGGACGAATTCTCTGGCCAAAAAGACTTCCTCATCAGTGTCGGTTTTCAGAAGAAGCCAATCCTGCGCGATCTGATCGCAACCGAGAAGCCCAACGTGGGGGTCGAGCTTGGCGGATACCTTGGCTACTCTGCCATCCTGTTTGCCGATCAGATGCGTCGCAACGCTGCCGCCAGTCCCGAAAAGGGCCTCTCGCCGCGCCTTTGGAGCCTGGAAGCCAGTCCTGTCTACGCTGCCTTTGTAATGAGCGTGGTGGACTTGGCTGGCCTAAGCGACATTGTCAAGGTAATTACTGGTCCAGCAGAGGCTTCGCTGCGTCGCCTTCACCAGAGCGGCGAGCTGAAACACGCCGATTTCCTGTTCTTGGACCACAAGGAAGAGCTTTACACGGCGGATCTGAAGGTGTGCGAGGAGCTCGGCATCGTGGGGACTGGGTCAATTGTTGTGGCGGACAACGTTGGCCGCCCCGGCGCGCCTGACTACCGTGAATATGTGCGCGGACAGTCTCATTTCGAGACAAAGGCTATTCCTTGCTTTATCACGCCAGGTGATCTGCCAGTATGTCATAAATCATTCGTTGCGGTTGACTCCATACTAAAGACGGTCTGCAGGACGAGATTGATGTTTCCAGAGTTTTGCCAAAATAGAGTGCTGGGTAAGCTTCACCCACAGTATAGACGGCAAATCTTAGGACAGAAAAGAAATCACTTCAGCATGAATTTTAATGGTATTCACTCGCCATACTGTTGATTTCCGTTTACTTTCCATCTCCACCGTCATCTGCTCTCTGTGATCAGTGCCAGCATCGCCGTGCAGGGTAGGGCAGCTGGAGGCCATGGTGTGCATGGTGACAAGCACAACAAGAATCATGTGCATTTTAAATCTAATCAGTACTAAAAAGTACTTCCAATTCATATATTTAATTTGTATTCTTCATTATTTATTTCTCATACATGGGTCATAACATGTTCGCCTAGCTGAGGGTGCTGTCGTCAGCAGACTGAACCAGAAGGTCGTAAACGAGACATTTCTTACAACTTGGCAGTCTGCTCGTCAATCTCAATCACGAGCTTTCCAAACTGGCTGCCAGCAGCCATGACTTCAAAGAGACCGTTAATCTGATCTAAATTGCTCAGGCCGCGGATAGTCTGGCTGATGACGGGCTTGATCTTGTGCTTGTTGACAAACTCCACCATTTCGCCAAACTCCTTTCGCGAGCCCATGGTGCTGCCACGGAGGTCAATGTTGGCCAGTACGGCCTTCATCAGCCAGTCCATCTTGGGGCTGACGGTCATGCCGTACTGGGTAATGATGCCACCATGACGAAGCACCGACGCCGTCTCGTTGATGATGTTACCACCAGCGCCGTCAATCACGGCGTCGAGGAACGGGCGGTCCTTGGGAAGCAGCGTCTTCTTGAGCTTGCTGCCCCAGCGCTCCTCCTTGTAGATGACGCCGCCCTTGGCGCCCATGGCGACGGCCTTGTCAATCTTGGCCTGGTCGCCGGAGGTGACGTAGGCGTTGCTGCCCATGGCGACGACGAACTGGAGCACCTGCAGCGCGACGCCGCCGCCGATGCCGGTGATGAGCACGTTCTTGCCGGGGCCGTTGATGCCGGCCTTGGTGACGAGCGCGCGCCAGCCGGTGAGACCGACGAGCGGCAGAGCAGCCGCCTCGACGGGGCTCATGTGTGGTGGCTTCAGCTCAACCTCGGTCGCGGGGGCCGTGATGTAGTCGGTCGCGCAGCCGGCGTCGGTGGGGATCTGGCTGCCGGCAATCACAAACTTGGCAGGGTCCTCGGGGCCCTGGGGATCGCTGTCCCAGCCGCGGCTCGGAGTGAGGATGACGGCCTTGTTGAGCAGCTTCTCGGGGTGCGCGACGCCGGAGCCGACCTCGACGACTACACCGCAGCCGTCGGCCAGCATGGGCTTGTCATGGTCGATGTTGGGGTACAGATGCTGGCGCACAAAAAGGTCGCGGTGGTTGAGAGCCGCAGCAGTCATGCGGACGAGGACCTCATTGGGGCCGGGAGTCGGCTTGGGCACCTGTTTGATTTGGAGGCTGAACAGCCACAGCACGTTAGAATCGAGTCGCGAGTTTGCGGTTATGGTGGGATGGTGGGGGATGAGGGGAGCATGGCGGGGAGCATGCGTACGGGCAGTAGACCTTGCCAGGCTTGGCGCCTTCGACCTTGACGAGCTGTAGTGAACGAGGCATATTCAGTTGTACCAATTGATGTAATGAGTCGATGTATGAGTATCAAAGCTCAGTGTCTGGGTTAGACTCGCAGCTATATAGATGCGAGCTACATGACGTTACGGCTACGATGGACGTCGGCCCCACGTCGAGCCGGGAGCTACCTCGGCTAGTATGCTAAAGACCTGAGAGATGGTGTACGATGCAAAGAAGTCTGGACATGCGACTTAGCGAGGAGAGATGCCGAAGAGTTATTTTGAGAATTTATTTTGACGTATGGGCAGTGTAATGCGATAGTGCTGAAGTCCTTGCCCCCTTTCTGGGGTACTGCGTGGGCCTGTAGCAGTCCCATCGCGGTACGTACGAACGAGCGAGCGGATGGACAATGTGGATTAAGAATGCTAGCCTGAGCTGCCATGGCAGTGACACCAGTGTGAATTTACGGTATGAAATATATGACAAATGCTGAAATCCGGTTGATCCGGTTGATGATTTGTTAATGTTTTCTCCGCGCTGTTATGAGTTGCAGCAGGCGTCCCCCTGCTCGATGGAGAACGCTAGAGCTACGGTTCCTACGAACCGCAGCTTGGAATCTGGTTTCTCGATGGTGTCGATCATTGTTGTAAAGGTTTGTCTTGCGCAGAAGCATGGTTTACCTCTCACTGCCAAATGTTTTGAAGCAAGCGCGTGCTGTAAGTGATAATACTGCCGCTGGGTAGTGCGTTTCCTCGACCATTTCGATGAACAGAGTGGTGCATGCGACACGCGAATCTACCATGTTTTCCCGCCATACGGTAAGGGGGCAGACGAATCTTGTCATGGGACGGGCATTACTTCGAATATAACTTGTGACGGCTTACAGTTTCAGATTGCCATCATATTGTTGTGCCTGCTGCGAGTCGAGAGAAACCGGCGCTAACTAACACGTTTGTCTGTTGGCGGTGTCGACGGACGTCCACACCAACTCAATAACTATACTAGTTATTTCTCAGTCAACCTTGATCAAAAGTATCAATCAGGATTTAGGGAACTACATATTGGTGTCTCTACTTTCAAATGCGTATAATTGTAATCGTATTGTGCCCTTCTGCAGGACCTTCAGTGTAAGAGGAGCAACCAATGTGCAGAACCCACAGAATCTTTCGCCATTTTGTTCGGGCCACCACTCCAACTGACCCAAGCTCTGGGTGCATGAATCTTGTGGTCGCCGAGAAGCTCCAGACATCGCCGAGGTTGCAAAATATCCGGGCATTGATTGGTCGACAGGATTATTTGAGGGCTTCTTTATTATAGAACTACAGCCTAGTCGGCGACATGGCTTCCTCCTTTAAGAAGCGCATTCCCCGGTCCCCTGGCGTCATTTATCTCCCAATGTCGTGACTCCATTCCGTGCCCTACATTGCTGTATCCCTCGACGGGCGCACTTTTCTGTTTCTTCAACTCCCCTCGCCAACGCGCGCAACCTCTCTCGCCCAGCTCCCGTCCGATCGCACAGCCATGGCCACCATCCTTTCCGGCGCCTCTTTCGGCGCGGCCATGATCGCCGCCGGGTTCTACAACCCCGCCGTCGTCATCTCGCAGCTCAGGTTTGAAAACTGGCACATGGTGCAGGCCTTTCTCGCCGCCACCGCCTCCAGCATGTAAGCCCCCCTCGCAGCCGGCGCCGGCGCCGGCGCGTCTCATTTGCGCAATCCCCAAGAAGGCTATTGCTGACGCGCCCGCAGTGCGTATTACGCCATCAGCGACCGCGCCGGTCACAGCAAGCTCGCGCCCCGCGCCTCCTCGCCCATCGGCCTCTTCGCCACCTACGACGGCAACATTGTCGGCGGCGCGCTGCTCGGCGCCGGCATGGCGCTGTCGGGCTCGTGCCCGGGCACGCTGTTCGCGCAAATGGCCGCCGGCGTGCACACGGGCTTCTACGCGCTGGCGGGTGCCGTCGCGGGCGGCGTGCTGTGGACGGGCGTGCTGGCGCCCCAGGTCGCGCGCAGCCGGGAGCGCGCCGGCAGCAAGCCCGAGACGGTCACCGTCAACGAATACCTGGGCGTCTCCAAGCCGGCCGCGATGCTGCTCTACGAGGCCGGCTTCGCGGCGGTCATTGTCGCCACCACGCTGTGGACGCCGCGCTTCCCGGGCACCAAGATGTCGGGCGCGCTGGGCGGCTTTCTGATCAGCCTGTCGCAGCTGGCGTCGATTGCGACCCGCGGCTCCATGATTGGCATCTCGGGCTCGTACGGCGAGCTCGGCGGCCTGCTCTGGGCCACTCTCACCGGCGACAAGACGAGCAAGCCCAAGAGCTACCCCAACGTCCTCTTTGCCGTCTCAGCCGGCGCCGGCGCGCTGCTGCTCACGAAGCTGTTTCCGGCGTTTGTCGAGGCGCCCGCGTACGAGGTGGCGCCGCCGGTCGCGGTGCTGGGTGGCGCGCTCATGGTGGTTGGAGCGCGCATGGCTGGCGGATGTACCTCTGGGCACGGCATCAGCGGCATCTCGCTGCTGTCTACCTCGAGCTTGATTACGATTGCGACTACGTTTGCGGCGGGCTTTGTGGTTGCGAGTCTTGTATATTAACTAGATACCCGGTAATACGCATCAAGAACTGATCTAGCATCAAATATCTGACCCATTGTCTACTTCTTGCTGCATCCTTTTCTGGCCGTGACCTCAATCTCAATCTTCATCTCGTCCTTCATAAGAACGGCTTGAAACATGGTTGCCGCCGGCCGCACGTCGCCAAACCACTTCTTCAACACGGGCCATGTCGCCTGAAAGTCGTTGCGGTCTGGCAGGATGTAGTGCACGCGGACGACGTCGCCCATGCATGACCCGGCCTCTCTCAGCGCCTTGTCTATGTTGAGCAACGTCTGTTCGGCCTGCTCTGCGACGTCGGAGGAGATTTCGCCCGTGGCGTAGTTGTACCTTGAACAACACTCAGCTAAGAAGGGACAATGGTATGCAGAGATAGGATGTAATTACCCCGTGGTGCCGGCAACGGTTATCCAGCCATCATCAAGGACCACAGCGCGGCAGTAGCCAATCTGATCTTCGAAAGAAGAACCACCGCTGATATTCACGCGAGTCATATTGTTAAAGTGACCTGAAATCGATTTTTGCAAGTGCTCTGCTGCTTGTCGAAACAATGTCAAGATGAAGTCGCGCACACCGTGAGTCACTATGAGCTGAGGTGGGGGCAGCGCTTCGGAACTGAGTACCCGTCTGCCGTCGTCAAAAAGGTGTGCAATTGCGCCTCGGCGCATCGTATATTGTACATGAAGCGGTGATGAAATAGTACACAGTTAATGCTTTTCTCTAGTAATAGTACACGTCAATCCATAATTCCATACTTGTCCTCCCTGAATGGCTCTTGTCCTCACGACGAAGTCGCCTGCTTGACCAGCTCCGCCAGCGACTTCTTGTCGACATCCTTGCCCTGCAGCGCCGCGTTCAAATTCTTCATGACGTCGCCAAAGATCGACTTGCCCTCGACGCCGGCGGCCTTCACCTCCTTGACAGCCGCTTCGACGGCGGCCTTGAGCTCCGCCTGGCCGAGCGTCGCGACGCCGCTGCCCTGCATGTACTCGTCGAGGATGGCAATCTGCGCGGCCTCCTTGTCGACGAGATCCTGTCGGCCCGCGGCCCGGGCCTCGGCGGCTGCGTCCTCGGCACCCTTGGCAATCTTGCGCATCAGCGCCACCAGCTGCACGTCCGTCTTGATGGGCGCCGCCGTCTTGGAGGCGTTGAGGTTGGCCGACATGATGTTGCGCAAGACGGAGAGCCGGTTGGCGTCCTTGGCGCGCATGGCCGTCTTGAGGTCGCCCTTGAGCTTCTGCAGCAGCGGCGGGGGAGGGAAGTCGTCGGCCGCGGAGGAGTAGAGGCGGTTGAGGAGGGTCGGTTGTTGGAAGCGAGGCGCGGTGCCGCTGCGCAGCATTGTGGGAGCGGCGCGGGCGCGCAGAGCCATGGAGGCGATTCGCGACGACATAGCTGAGGTTCGGGTGCTTGTTCTGTCGTAAATTGGCGTCAGATGGTTGTGTTGGAGACGATTGAAGACGAGTAGATGGTTTGACAAAAAAGTTGCTTGCCAGCAACTGCCTCCTGATTATTGGCCTGAAGCTCCTGTGGGGCCAGCATATAGCACAAGCATGTAAGTCGTACAGCCTGTACAATAACCGATTGAATTATCTCGCTGAACTATTGAAAAATAAAATTATTTAGAAAAAAAGAAATATAATCATGTAATAAGAAATGTCTCTACAATTGATTTTTTCCGGACTCTTAAGATGACCGGGTGGTAGTGCGGCATCTCAACGGGCGAAACATGTTCTCATCCTGGTCCAGTAGACGGGCATTCCAGAACTCCATTCTTGCATCAAATTATACGTTGAAGAAATATTTGCAAAATAATCTTTCCAAAAGAGTCATCGCCGTTTGTCGATATCCATGACTCAAATCTTGGACTGTTTCCGTCCCTCCCATTTCTCCAAAAGCTGCGTCACTCTCGTCCGCGGACTGCGCCCATCCGCATACCCCAAGAACGGATTCCCAACCTTGTACCCCATCATCTCGACCAGCCGCGGCGGAATCTCCTCCAGCTTCTCCCAGTCGACCGCCAGGGTCTGGTTCTCCAGCTGACGCATCCACGACATGCAGTACTGCACCGTCAGCGCCTGCCGGCCGCGGTCGCTGCGGTTCTGCCCGCCGCCGTGCCACAGCGTGCCGAGGAAGTAGACGATGCTGCCCGCGGGCATGACGACGGGCACGGCCTCGGAGCGGTCGGGCTGGCGCTCGCTGTCCCATTTGTGGGAGCCCGGGATGATGACGGTCGAGCCGTTGGTCTCGGTGTACTCGTCGAGAGCGATCATGATGGCCTGTGAGAGTGAAAAAGGCGTGACCCATGAGATAGAATGTCTAAAAGCAGAGGAAAGAATGAAAACGTACCGTGCCATATGGAGGATGTGGTCGCGGAATCTTGATATACTGATCGTCGTGATGCAGCGACTGCGCATCTTCATTTGGCCGTATATCAATGCTGTGAAACGCAGTCATGAGAAAGCCATCATCGAGAAAGTAGTCATTCAGAGCTAGCACATCCGGATGCAGCGGAAACTTGTCAAACACGCGCGACTTGTTGAGCAGCGCGTAGATGCGATTCGTTCGGTATCCCTCAAATGCGTTGCGGCCGCCGGAGCTCGCAGGACCAGGCGCGGGCTGCTCGGACAGGCGCCGCAGCTCCTGCTTGGCCTCTTCTATTTCGGTCTTGCTAAACGCGTTGGGGATGATGACGTATCCATGCTCAAGAGTGTGCTTGATGAGTGGACCGACTTTCGCGAGGGTCTCTTGTCGCTTATATTCGCTGCTCATGTTTGCCGCTCCTCGCTAATAACAGCGGCCCAGAAGTCACAAACCAACAGTGCAGCTGAGGCAATAGAGTGACTATAAAACGAATGTGCTTCCTGCATTAAGTAAGATGTGTCCCCTGTGCTCGGTTTCAAAAGTCGCCTTCATTACATGAGAGTGCGTCGTACAGGCCGCAGCTTGGCCGAGGTTACAACGGCTTCCCCGCCATGTTCTGCGTCAGCCGACGACCTCCTCTCGGCGCCGTCCGAACTGTGGCTACAGCTGAGCAAAATGGCCGATCGCGTCGCAATTGCGGGGAAATATGCATGAGGGCTCGCTGTGGCTATTAAATAGATGATGCAGCTTGCATGCATTAGTGCCCGCCCTGTTATTGGGGGCAATAGCCAGGGGGTCAGAGCGGTCATAATGGAGCTCATCCTCATTGTCACAGCACAATGGACACATCGAATTGCTTAAACTTTGGATTAACGCATACGAACAGGACGGCACACGCAGAACCTCCCATTGACCCTGCGTCTCAGAGTGATGCATGCTATAACAAACACAGCCGTCCCAGGCTAGTCCCAATTCCCTCTTTTATTCCACGGCAAAAATATTACACTGATCTAGTACATTTTGATCGATTAGATTCCCAGGTTGAACTCGACACCGACGTCAATATCACGGGCTATTACATGTTAGCAATGGAACCATCAGACTAAAACTGTGGACTACTCACCAAGCTTGACCATCTTGGACAGCTGGACAGACTTCTCGGCGGCGCTCTGGAGGTCGTCGATGGAGAAGATCTTCATGCCAGACTCGTTGATGATCTTGTGGGCGGCCTCGTGGTTGGTGCCCTGGAGACGGCAGATGATAGGGATCTTGAGGTCGAGAGCCTTGACGGTGTTGATGAGACCGGTGGCGATGTGGTCGCAGCGGACGATACCACCGAAGATGTTGACGAAGATGGCGGTGACCTTGGGATCGCTGGTGATGAGCTCGAAAGCCTCACGGATGGCCTGGGGAGTGGCACCACCGCCGACGTCGAGGAAGTTGGCGGGCTGGCCACCGTTCAGCTTGATGATGTCCATGGTGGCCATGGCAAGACCGGCACCGTTGACGAGGCAGCCAATGTCGCCATCGAGCTTAATGAAGTTCAGGCCGCTCTCGGCAGCGCGAACCTCGTCAGCGTCCTCCTGGGTAGGATCGCGCATCTCGAAGACCTCCTTCTGGCGGAAGTCGGCGTTGTCGTCGAAGCCAAACTTGGCATCCATGCACAGAACCTGGTGGTCAGAGGTCTCGGACAGAGGGTTGATCTCGATCTGCGTGGCATCCTTCTCGCGGAAGATGGTGTAGAGCTTCTGGATGGTCTCCTTGGCATCCTCGATGCACTGCTCGCTGAAGCCCAGCTTGGTGGCGATGTTGCGGGCCATCTCGTCGGTGACGCCCTTGTTGATGTCGACGTAGGTGGTGATGATGGCGTCGGGGCTCTCCTTGGCGACAGTCTCAATGTCCATACCACCCTGGGAGGAGGAGACGATGACGGGGGTCTGCGAGGCACGGTCCATGAGGATGGCGAGGTAGAACTCGCGACGGGCAAACTTGCGCTCGCAAATGTAGACGGCGCTGCAGAGACGGCCGTCGGCGCCGGTCTGCTTGGTGATGAGCTTGTGGCCGATCATCTGCTGGGCGAACATCTCAGCCTCGTGGGCAGAGTAGATGACGCGAACACCACCCTTGAGGCCGTTGTCGAAGGTACCCTTACCACGGCCACCAGCGAGGACCTGGGCCTTGATGACCATGTCTTCGCCGCCGATGCTGTTGGCGACAGCCTTGGCCTCCTCAGCGTTGTGGGCGACGGCACCCTTGGGGACACCGACACCATACTATTATTGATTGTGAGTTTCATGTATTTCGCGGCAGCGGGGGGGCCGACGTCCGGTCGTCCGAGGGATCAGAATT
Organism: Aphanocladium album; assembly: GCA_029218145.1. NCBI lineage: Eukaryota > Fungi > Ascomycota > Sordariomycetes > Hypocreales > Aphanocladium > Aphanocladium album. The sequence continues at coordinate 54,597 of JARDXD010001852.1, forward strand.
TCTTTACCTTTCTCAGGAGGTCGGCAGAGAGGTACTCGTGGATAGAAAGGGCTCTTCGTTGTTGGGAAGCACCAGGGAGTCTGACAACAGGGGAAGCCTGGAGCTGTTGTCGATAGTTGTTAGCTTGATGAGGCGGATGAGGCGGAAAGCTTGTCGCCAAGCAACAGAAAAAAAAATAGGGTGAGCTCTCTGCGTACCTTGGTAGCTCTGGCGACCGAAGCGAGCGCACGACTGCGACCGACGTTGAACATTGTGAATATGCGGCAAAGGGCCAATTGGAAGAAAAAGGGAACAAAAAGAAGGAAAAGAAGACGATCGCGGATGTCGCGAACGGGGTAGCTCTGGGCGAGGTGAAGAGGTTTGGGAGGTGTGTCTGGCCCTTTTGGATGGAAGCTCAATCAGGAATCGCGATTTCTGGCCAGGAGTTTGGCCTGCCCGAGTTTCGCCGACTGGTGGATGCGGAAAAACGTTGCGCCAGCTCTCCACACTGTCAAAAATGGCCTGGCAAGGGCCTAGCACGTTGGGAAACGGGGGAGCCTCATTCACTGACAATCCACTTGCGGATGCGCTATTTGGTAACTAATTGTTTAGTTTGGCAGGAGATTTGGCATTATTTATTACGTTGCTGGTTGTTGACGTGATGGGCTTTGGGTCTCCTGATGCCATCCGCTCTCCTTCCAACTCTCTTCAGCCACTGCAATCACATAAGCGCATACACATCGAAAAGGCAGCCAGCTTAAAACATGGTCATGGGCCGTTGAATACAGCTACAAACAGCAGCCAGAATCGCTCTCTCCTATTGGGACAACTATGGAGCTGCATCCAGCATTGGCCATCACAACAACCTGCACAGCTTGGCACCCACAAAACCCACGCCCGCTGTCAGGATAGAGAGCAAGGCTGTCCTGGTTTCAAAAGTTTCATTAGCGATTCAAGGCAGCTTCAAGGTTTCCGCCGATCCGTAGACCTACTCCTGATGTTTCTTGTTGCGCCAGGCCAGCCAAATATCCGGAATGCACACGCACAGGAGGCTTAGAATCACCACGCCCATTTCCTTATTCTTTCCGGCTCTGCCTAGCACAAAGATGGAGACGCCAAAGGCCAAATCCCTGCCTCCCACCAGCGTCGCAACTGTCCTGTGATCAACAGCGTTAACCGCGACAGCTGCCGCGCCCCCGACCGTGGCGCTCTCGCTCGCAGCCTTCTGGGTAACGCCAAAGAGGTCATCGAGTTCCTGCGGTCGGACAGCCGCTACTAGAGCAAGGCCGGCAAAGCCAGCTGCGATTCCAAGGCCGCAATTGTTCCATGTAGTCACGGTAAAAGGCATTGTGATGATGTCGATGTTACCTGTCCTGGTTGATGTTGTGCTGAAGTATAGCTGCGCTGGCTGAGTGCCTGGGGCTGAACTAGTCCTGCCTGAGCCCTGGATCCTCGTTGCAAGTCGCAGAACCCCACGTCGGGCATCATGTAAAGCTTTGAGCTCATTTTGAAGTTTCATTTACGTTCCCAATCATTGCAATATTTTTTTCTCAGTTCAACGGCCATTTTGTCACCTAAACACCAGGAGCCTCTGCTGATTTAAAGACCAAAAAGAAGAACAATATGAATAATTCTTTAAAAGTAGATTCAAATGACAATTTGAGTAATATATAACATATTGAAGAGATAGTCGTATTTATCAAATTTTTTAAGAAACTTCTCTGCTAATAGTGGCGAGTAAGTATTGCACTCTACGCATGGCTACCGACTACAGCAGCTCACTCCGTCGAAGCATGTCCTACGAGCCACCTACAGTAGAACCCGTTAAAATGAATAACCAAAGAAAGCCTTTATTTTTATTTGTAGAGCGCTTCATAGTGTCGTGATTCAGTCATCTGCTTACATCCTCACCTTCGCTCACAGAATACGAAGCGGAATCCCGTCTCACTTGTTAGCCCCGCGCCCGCCGAGTCGGCTCGGTAGACGGCTCAATCTCGGTCCGCAGTCGCAGCACCATAACTAATACACCATCATAGCTTGCAATCATTGGCTTACTCCTGTTCATACATCAGACGTTTAATCATAATTGAAATGGCTAGCAACAATATAGAGCCTTTGACAATTTCAGTGGCTGAGGATACACTGCGGATCCTCCGACAGAAGCTGGACCTCGCGACTCTGCCAGGGGAGGTCAGCTTCTCTGACGATGAAAAATATGGTGCTTCACGATCCGAAAATCAAGCGCCTCGCCGAGTACTGGAAAACTGGGTTTGACTGGCGAGCGCAGGAAGCCAAGTTAAATGAACTGCCTCATTTTACCACCCACGTTCAGGTGGAAGGCTTTGGAGAGCTGGGGATGCATTTCATCCACCAGCGGGGAAAGGACGACGACAGTATCCCATTACTGTTCTGCCACGGGTGTCGGTGCTCTAATTATCACTTGCAGGACCTCGAGGCTGACTCATTTTGCAGGGCCTGGGAGCTTTTTGGAGGTAACGAAAATCCTGCCACTATTGACAAATCCCAAGACCGGTCCATCTTTCCACGTCGTTGCGCCGTCGCTGCCCAACTTTGGATTCTCCGATAGGGTTCACAAGGATGGGTTCAGTATTTTTCACTATGCGGAAGCAATACATAAAGTTATGTTGAATCTTGGCTACACTAAATATGGTGAGTAAATCACCGGAGCTGGCTAACACGGAGCTCCAACTGACTTCCGCTAGTGACTCAGGGAGGTGATTGGGGTTTCTTCATTACCCGAGCTGTTGGAGCACAGTTTCCAGAGAGCTGCATAGCCTCGCATGTCAATATGCAGATGATTCGACCAACGGTCACCACCGCAGCTTGGTTCGGCTTGTACAAACTCCTAGGCATGTTCTCCAAGCAGGAAAACGCCGGCATTTCTCGACTAAGCTGGTACCTCAAGGAGGGATCAGGCTATCTCTCCGCGCAGGGAAGCAAGCCTTTCACTATTAGGTACCTGCTTGCCGACTCTCCCATTGGCTTACTAGCGTGGGTTTACGAGAAGTTGAAGGACTGGACGGATGACTACGAGTGGACAGATGATGAGATTCTCACCTGGGTCTCGCTTTACCAGTTCTCAAAAGCTGGCCCCGCAGCAAGTGTGCAAATCTATTATGAGGCCCGCCACTCAGACGACCATGGTGCAGTGAAGGCTCTCAGCTACACGTCGGTTCCGTTGGGTGTTTCTTCATTCCCGAAGGATATTTCTCCTATACCACTGTCTTTTTGCAAAGCTCTAGGCCCATTGGTCTTCCAGAAGCGACACGAAAAAGGCGGCCATTTTGCAGCATGGGAACGGCCAGAGGCACTAGTTGAAGACGTACAATCAATGTTCGGGAGCAAAGGCCAAGTATCTCATATCATTAAGAGCCAGCTCAAAGGTGACTAATATATAGTAGCTACATGATCAAGAACTGTCCAGTACTAGGGTTCAATAAAGTAAATTAATTTTCAGGCTACTTCGCTGTGATATTGGCGAGATATACTTGTAGTCAGCGGCTTACACTTTGCCTGGGAAACTGTATATCCTATTATAACGCCTATATCAATTACTATAATTACTTTTACAACCTGATTGTTTGACTTTTAGTTTGATGATATATTTTTACAAATAGAAAGACATGGGCGGACTAGGGTGTTGTGGCCGTCTGGAAGCTAGTGGCCAAGCTTCCACTCTCCACGGGCTGAAATTACCCAACTCTGCTCAACGTTAGCTATGACAAAGGCATCTTGGTCACCTCTCTTCTTCTCCCTGTGTCTGATCTTTACATTAGTCAATTCAGTGCCTTGCCAAAAACACGAGACAGATCCCCAGCCCAAGTCCAGCCACACCAGTTGCCATGTACAGGGCGCCGTGAAACCCAGTCAGCTGGTCTTCAGCGGACCTTCCGCTCCCGCGCAATTGAACCTCAACGGTCCCAGCAAACCCCACGCCAAGTGCGATCCCGTAGTTGACAACTGTATTTACCAAACTGGCTGCTATGCCTTGGTGCTCGGCCGACACCTTGTTGGACAGGATCAGCGTCGCTGCCGGGAAGCTCATGTCCATGCCAAAAGACATGACCAACATAGACACAAACGTCTGTCCCCAGTAAATTTGATATAGTGGGGTGAATGTCGTGAGAATAACACCAACAGTAAAAGCCAAGAGAGAGAGCGTCATGACCACGGCCGGCCGGACGTGCCATGCCCCGAGCAGGTATCCGGTAACGACGGCCGCGACGGCACCCGCTGGCATCAGTGGACTTAGCCAGGCCATGGTGAGTAGCGGCGACAGGTGGCGAATTTCTTCCAGAATCTTGACTAGGTAGAGTGACCATATCCCAAACGCAGCCCAGCCGCAGGCGACTGCCCCCAGGACAAACGCCACGTCGGTGTTGAGCGCATTCCATGGTATGAGAGGCGATGGGCTACACTGTATCTCAACATAGATGAAGGTGGCAAAAAGCAGGATGCCCAGGACTAAGGGCACAATGGCCGTGGCAGAATTCCATCCGCAGACTGGTGCCTGTATCCACGCAAAATTGAACAGAATGAGAGCAGCGATGCCAATGATAGAAGCGGGTAGATCGAGGGTTTGGATCCAAGACAGCTGAGCGCGGGACGGCGGCATGCTCCGCGGCACCTCAGGTACGATCCAGGCCGACGCGAAACATAGAATGGCCAGCCACATGGACAGCGCCCATTGCGCCCACGGCCACCATGCCAAGGATAAGACGGCCGCAAATGCACCGCCGACGACGGCACCCATCGGTGCAGCGCCACCAAAAAATGCAAACACCATGGCCTTGCGACGACCTGGCGGATAAGAGCGGCCGAGAATCGCCACGGCGTTGGGCAGGCAGAGGGCCGGCCCGATGCCTTGAAGCACTCTCGAGACTACCGCGAGGTTGAAGCTCGAGTAGACGCTCAGTCCGGAGATCAACGACCAGAGTGAAAACCACGCAAGCCCGACCGTGAGCACGGGCTTGTGTCCCACTACATCTCCCAGGCGTCCAGAGAAAAGGATAAATGTGCCCACCGTCAGAGAGTAGCCCGCGATAAGCCAATTCAGCTGTGGCTCCTCGGCGAGATGAAAGTCATCGCCCACCTTGCTGAGCAGGATCAGCGTGCCTAGAAATGCCGCTTCTATACCGAACGCGACGGGATGCATCAGTGACTGGCCACTGGGGCAAATGTGCTCTCCATATCCGCAGCCTTACTTACGCGTGCAGAACTGGGACATGCACGCCAGGGCGACGAAGGCGGCTTCGTGCGCTGGCGACATTGCCTGGTAAACCCATCGCGTCGCCGAGACGGCCGGCACGGGCGCCTTGCGCAATCCACGCTCGGGACCGGGATTTGACTCAGTTGTAGCCATGCTGCTTGGCAAAAAGTTGAAGGTGTTAGCAAGCGGCCACATAACGTAATTCGCAGCGAATAGCTGTCATTTATAGTAGCATGCGCCCTCTGGAGGTTGGGTGTGACACCGTCCAGCAGGCTGCAGCCTTCCTTTGCTGGTATTTCCGTGGGAGTCAACGCAGAATAGCTGTGGCTGAGACAACGGCAATGCGGCAGCCTCTAGCTGGCATATGTCCGAGTTCGAGTCTGTGTTCAGGGTTCATTCGTGCCCTCGATTTTTGACGACGTGACGGTTTACTAAAATATCAGTCATCTTGCCCCCGAATTTGCTGCTAGATGTAACCCACCGTCACGTCCCTGAGTTTGATGGTAGACAAGAAAGCCTGTGTCTGAGTAACCGCGGTGGGCTTTAGCCGGCTGCCTCAGTTACGCGCGGGAGGGCTGTTTTTGACATGGCCTCTGGTATCTTTGACGCTGGGGATGTGGCATTAGCCATGTTTTCGCCCTGCTGAGATTTTCAATACAATTTCAGAGCTTCCAAAGATCTATTAAAAACTTCAATAGGCCGAAAACATGGCCAATGCCACATGTCCAGTGGAAAAGGTCCCACGACCTGTGTCAAATAAACAGTCTCCCGCACGTAGTAGGGTAGTGACATCTCTAGCTCGCGAGCCCCAACTGGGTCAAGTGTTGGCAGGATCGGAGAGTTCAGGCGTGGCTTACGCCACTTATTAGCGGCGCGGATCCGGCTATCGAAAGCCTCACAAGGCGCCCGGGGTCAGATTTCCACACGGCGACAGGTTCCGAGGCTGGTCTTGCGCTCACAAGCTATGTCTCGATAGAGGAAACTATTTCCTGTGCTTTAATCACATGTTTTGATGCCGCAGTCTGGGCGTGATGAGCGCTTGTACTGTATGAGCAAATACTCTTGGTATGAACAATGCTCGCAGCTTAACTGTATAGCTGCGGGCATACCTGCACAACAAAGACCATTGCCCTCTGTGGACCCAAAACTACGCAAGCAATATGGCTGATCGGCAGCATTATTTGTGATACAAAAAATGATTATTGGGAACGCAATGAGCGTTCGATTAGGTGTATCTGATAAAACTGCTACTACCTACCCAGCAAGCCCGCCACGTACCCTGCTATTACTCTCTTTACTCTCTTTACCACACTGCAACCTCGTGTTATCACAGCGCATAGCATCTCAGAAAATTTTCTGAGTGCTGTTTAAAAATTTCGAGACAAAAGAGAACCTCAACATTACCAAAAGCTATCCAATGTTCCCGATGGTCTCGGCCTCACAAAAGATTAGCTTTCTTTACCTGGCCAATCTTGGGGCTGAACTTTATCCGGGCAGCCAAAAATGGATATATTGATCACAAAGCCTTCAATGTGTGAGCGCATATCCCGAAGCATCCGATTGAATCTTACTCACCCTCTAGCTAATGCTGCATACGGTGTGAGGTAGAGCGACGCCTCTGGCTCACTCAACGTTGCGGTCTCAGCCTGATGCACTCGCTACCAAGGCAGCTGAGATGTTCTGCCCGTAAATGATACGCCTTTCATGTACCGGATCCACTCAGAGATTCTAATCAACATGCCAGCTCATGGCGAATTGTCCCCATTCGGCAGTAATTCGCCCGTCACTCAGAATCATGCCGTTGGCGGCTTGATTGTGTATCCAGAACGGCTATTTCCCACTAGGTGCATTGATTTCAACAGCATTATTATCTGATACTTGCGAAACGGTTGGTAGGAGGTCGTAGCTGAGCGTAGCCATCAGAAGAAGTGATTCCGAGGCCTTTGCTGCTCAGTCGTCGGATATATAAGTCCGTGCCCTGCCCCTGATCAGAAAGGCTATCATGCACAACGAAATACAACAATATCAAACTAGAAATATAATCAAATTGTCTATAAAATCGTTATCATAAAATATCAAATATGGCAGCGATCGATTTCCAGCGTCCTCCGCTGATGACGGACAAGTTTCTTGCCGTCAAGTCAAGCGCATCATCACCTTCACCTGCTGGAGATCAGATCAATTCGGCGCAGTTTTTTTCTCCTCGACGTGCGACGCAGCCGAGCCCCGTTGTGATCGAAAGCATCGCTACCGGCGTGCCAGAGAACAGCATGTCTCAGGGCGAGTCTGCTCGCCGCGTTGTCGCCCTCTTCGACAGCAACCCAGAGCAGCAGAAGAGAATCCCTCGTATTTACGAGAAAACACAGATTCAAAACCGACACATGGTGGTGGATCCGCTCTGCTCCGAGTTCAACAGAGACATGCTCATCTGCCAGCGTATGGATCTGTTCCTGCACCATGCAACGGCCTTGGCGGTCGACGTGTCGCGACGTGCCCTGGCACAGTCCAACGTCGCGAACCCTTTTGAAAACATTGGTCTCTTGGTTCTTGTCACGAGCACTGGTTTTGTAGCTCCTGGTGTGGACGTTGGCATCATGAAAGCTCTTGGGCTGTCGCCATCCATTTCGCGTGTTGTCGTCAACTTCATGGGCTGTGCGGCCGCCATGAATGGCCTACGAGCTGCCGCCGACTTTGTTCGAAGCAATGGCATAGCCAAAGCTCTGGTATGCTGCGTCGAGATTTCCAGTGTTAATGCTGTTTTCGCGGACAACATCAACGACGTCATCATCTCCAGCTTGTTCGCTGATGGCTGTGCGGCTATGGTAGTTGGCCCATACCAGCCCGATGGCGTCGCTCCAGCTCCCGGGCAGATTATCATTCAGAACCAGTTTCATCAATTCGTGAACGGCACGCTGGATGGCATCACGCTTGGAGTCAACCACAATGGCATCACGTGCGAGCTGTCCCCTTCTCTGCCCCTGTACATCCGCAATGGTCTAGATCCTGTAATCAGCAGCGTTCTGGAGCGCCTCGGAAAATCCAAGGAAGACATTGACTGCTGGGCAATCCACCCTGGTGGCCCGAAGATTATCGAGGAGTCTGTCCGCTCGTTGGGGCTGGCGGGGTCTGTCGCCAAGACGAGCTGGGAAGTCTTGTCCGAGTACGGCAACATGCTCAGCGCGTCTTTGCCCTTTGTTCTCCAGCGCATGGTTGCCGATGCCAGACTGGACCGGCCTGCTTCTGCCGGAGTTGCCTTTTCGTTTGCGCCCGGTGTTACTGTTGAGGGCATGGTATTTGATATTGTCGGTGTCAGAACGTAAGACAGTGCTGAGGCTACGGAGACCGCCATCGTGATTTCTCTGAATGGTTGGCCGTTTGACGCAGTTGAAATGCTATTTTGATTCCACGAATAGGTTAATTACCCACTCAGAGTGACAAGTATGCCAAACATTTATTATTTATCTTGACTTTACCTCAATCGAAATATATATATATCACTATTGTTAGGCACAGGCTTCTCAACTTGTCGGTCACTGCTCTGGCGTCTGTCGCTGCAGCTGCCAAGCTATTAACCCTATGAGACAAGAACAAATATTGCATTAAAAATAATGTAAAAGGCCGGAAAGAAGATCGCAGACCTAAAACGACAGATACCAGAGTAGCCCCCGATTCAGTCGCCTGTTGTCGCTCACGGATCGCCCTACCCACACAAGAGCTAACAGAAGTGGCGTAACTCAGACTTCAAAAAATAAACTGGCGCGCCCGCTTCCTCTTCCTTCATTGATATGTAATTGCAAGTCTGAGAACGCAATGGATATTATTGGGCCATAGCAAGACTGCCATTAGAGTCTTTAAGATGCTTTCGGGTCAAAGCCGGCGCATTTCTCAACGCGCACCGAAAGCTTGCCAAGGTACCACCACTTTCATGCGGGATGAGGCTACGCCCGGAGACGGCCGCTGACATGGCTCAGAGTGCACGCGCCGCAAAGTCCGCTGCGACAAAACCGTACCTTGCTCCCGATGTCGTCGGCTGAAAAAGATTTGCTCTCGAGAAGATGTGCTTACCACAAAGGCGGCGGCTCAGGGTACTGATCGACCGGACGAAGCTGCGTTCCTGCGCCGACTGCAGCACATCCTCGGCAACGACGGCGCAGACGACGCCCGGGCGATGGTGTCGCAGCGGTTGTCTGAAGTCACCCAGAGAGCTGTAAATGATGCAGCGGAAGACTGCCGTGAGGATGCGTCGCCAGAAGCTTCGTGGAGCCCCTCGTTGGCGGTGAGAACGCTGGAGTCGCAGATCTGGTCGCGACAGAGCACGTCGTGCTACCCGCATCGCGGCGGATGTAGCTGCCCCCGTCACCGCAGCTACACGGAGCTAGTCTCCATTAACTGCGATATCTCTAGTCCGATGATACAATGGGTATCCGTTTTGGTAGATCCGGCACTCTACTTGGCGAATACCGATGCGCGCAAAGTGGTCGAATTCCACATCAACTACTTGTGGTGGCATCATAACGCACTACACGCACCGACATTTCTCAGCCAGTGCAACATGTTTTGGAACACTGGCCAAGTCACACATAAAATGTGGCTCTCATTGTATATTTCGGTCATCAGTGTAAGTCCCTTGAGGAACATTTCATGATGCCTACTAATGCCAACTAGTCCACACTTTGGACGCTGCTGAATAGCCCATTGCATTGCCAGCGTCTCGGCGTAGGTAAGTTCTCCTGTAATGCTATCATATTCTATTACTAATCCATCTCTTTAGTTTTTAGCGAACACATCATTGCGCGACAATTCCGAGAAATGTTAAGGGTCCTCTACACAGAGGACTTCTTAACTAACCCATCTAGTGAGTATTGGAAAAGTTTGTGAACGGGTGTCGACTAACTCATAGCCACAGTGTGTTCAATACAAGCTATCGCAATATCTACAAGATATGCTCATAATATTGGGTTCAGTGACTCTATCACCAACTTACTTGCCTCGGCGGTAGGACTCGCCCAGTCTATGGGGCTGCATCGCATCGATGGTAGGGCTGCAGGAGAAACACAAGAACTAGACGTCGCATCATACGCTCAAATTGAGCTTGAAAATGGTAAAAGAATATGGTGGCAGTTAGTAATTCAGGATTACTTCTCTATCCCTTTTACGGAAAGCTACAGTGAGTAGCCCTCCTGCCGTCACTGAATATAGCTGACTCCAGCAAAAGCCATCACCCGAAAGCATTTTACGACGCCGATCCCCATCAACTGCAATGATGACCTCGTTGCACTACCAGAAAATATTGTTACGTCGAGTAGCTATACGCGATGCATAGCGGAAGAGTGTTTATTGATGCCAGAGGTCTTTGATGGCTTTCTTGACATGGAAGATGACCTTCGCCGCACATATCGGCACATATCAGAGATGGGGAAACGAATGAAATGGCTCATATCTTCTTTTCCAAAACAGTTTCTCGGGAACTACGCTGTTCCAGCTGATATGGGCCTGGTTTGGCTACCGACTGCTCGCCGAACCCTAGCCATATCCGTCTCCGACAAGATCATTATGCTGCATCGCCCGCTCCTTCTACAGGTGTTCAGGACTTCGGCGTTCCCCGATGTGAAGCAAACTTGCCTCTCCGCGGCGCTGACTATTCTCCGCGAGCACGCGCATGCAGCCTCTGCCGCCCACGAGACGCTTTCCATCTGGACACAGTCGGCATTCTGCACCGCCGCGACCGTAGTTCTCGGTCTGGAGCTCCTTTACGGCGAGGCTGGCGCTGATTCTAGACACGAAGACTATCTCGACCTGCTCAAGGATACCTCGGAACGGCTCAAGAAACGGCGATGTGACACGATGGCAACCAAGTGCGCTAAGCTTATCTGGGCGCTCATTGCGGCGCACGACGAGCTCGCAGTGTCTGAGCAGCTCACATCAGCTAATGAAAGAGCACGAATGGCAGACAACTTGATACATGATCAACGGTTGTTGTCGCAAGTTGTTTCCGTCGCTGCTCCGGAAATCAATCCGACCTCTGACGGCTTGTCTGCGGATTGGGCCTATCCGGATATCTCGCAAGACGATTATTCCTTTGACTTTGATATTTGGTACAATCAAATATTTAACGATTTAGCTTGATTAAACAAAAAAAATTCCGGCTTCGGCATCCTATTGGTCTGTGCGAACTATGGTGCAGTGATGATTTCCACTGAATCAGTGCGCCCAATCTCCACTCCGTCTGCGTCCAATGCAAAGGCGTGTATCTTGGAAACAACGTCGCTCTCGGAGGTCAAATTTACATTTAGAGACGTTTCAAATCCTGCTCTCGGGGCAGTTTGCAGGACCTCGCGCGGCTCCTTGCTATTCTTATCTCCAATTGTCCAAGCAAAGCGCCAATATTTAGTTCTGGTGTCGCCATTCCAGCTCACATACAGCTGCACTGTATTTCTGTTCTTCTCTGCGACTAGAGCTGGGGTCTCGGGCGAGTATCCCGTCCAGTGGTACCGAAAGCTTCTGTAGCTTTGCACGTGCTGGGTCAACTCGCCGCTGTCCAGATGCGCGTGGAAAATAATGGTGCCGTTGGGTAGATACTCTGTGATTTGACCTTCCGAGCCCCAATTGATGAAGACATTCCCGTTTGCCAATGTCTGCAGAGACCCTTGAGATGTGGTGAGAATCGCATTGTTTGGTGGATGGAACGCCTGCACGAGGTTTGCCTTCTTTGCCTCGTGATCAATGGCCAGATACTTTCCGCGAGAGTAAGGATAGGTTGTGATGTTTGAGCCGTTTCCGGTGGCTTCAGACCCGTAAAATGAGTTGTCGAATAGGGATAGATAGGTAAACGATTCGTTGGTACCGGGCATGTAGCGGGCGTGGTGCTGATATCCAAACTCAACGTCCTTGCCCAGCGCGAAGTTCGTGTGATTGCCGCCAAGCTGCCAGATGATGCTTCCGTCCGTGCCGTTAATTTTATAAACAGTAGACACGTGCCGACCCGACAGCAGATAATGGCCGTCTGATCCTTTTTCAATCGAATTGATGTGGAAGTAGTCCCAAGCGACAGAACTATTTAGTCCGTTCCCGGCTTGTCCTTCCAAGAGTAGGAGCACAGCGTCTGATCCATGGTCAGTGCCATACTTGCTGCATTCGGGTATGATGCTTACCTTTGGGTGAGATATGATCCAAACTGTGCCACTCGAAAAGCACTTTTCCAGTTTCAATGTCTAGATCTGCACAGAAATTAGACTACAGGCTTGCGTTTGTGACACGTATATCTAACCTTGGAAGATGGCGTCAACAATCCAGACGTGATCGTCACCCCCGCCATAGGCGGACAGGTTTCTTGGGACCGGCTGCCAAATTTGAATCAGGGCCGACTTCCCATCATCATTAATGATGAATTCGTGCTTGTCGCTGATATAGTGCCCTCCGGCTCGAAGCTCCCTCAACGTCTCATAATGGTTGTCTAGGATGGTGTGGTGGCCCAGGCCGTGAGCGTGGGGGCCATCGTGTAAGCCCTCAAAGGCAAACAGAACACTCTTGCCATTGTATGTGCCCCTCTGAAAGTTGGCATTCCAACCACTGAAATAACCAAATCCAGACCATACAAGATCACCGTTACTGGTCAAAATGTAATTTCCCGGCTGTATTGGCTTCTCCTGGAGAGACTTTGGCGCGGAGCTTTCTCCCGTGAATGGAGAGGTGAAAATGTACCCATCACCGCAGCTTGATCCGGCGCACGGAATGGTAATATTCAGCTTGGGGGGCGCTAAATCCGGGCGACTCTTATACTTAAAGTCTGCATTTACAATTGCAGCGCCATTAAGGAGAAAAGCGACCGTTGATACCTTCATTGTGTAGATCAAGCGTAGCAGCCAAAGTGCTAACATCATTGATGACCACGCTAGGTCAAATCCAAGCTATTTATACTTGAGCGCTTGTTCCAACAGGTGCATCAGACAATCAACTGCCGATTTCTAACTTTATAGAGCTTTCAAGTAATTCCGAATTTCAGTATACACCTGGTGACCAAACTTGCAGACGAAGGCGTGCTCACGATGTCAAAGGCGGGTGAGTTGCCATACTCGCCCGCCCCAGCTCCATCGCGGCCTCATGATTGACTGTTAGCTTGAAAACTGAACCAATGACAGCATGTCAAGTTTGTGATACAGCTGATCGTTCTTACGCAATATGATAAGCTCAATGTAAGGAACTTCGGCTTTGCGTTGCAGGAGGATTCTGGTTCGCGGACACGGCCGAATCCCGCTGCGTAGCATCAATTCTCCAGATGTTGCAAGAGAGGAAGATTGGACATGCTTGCTTTCCTCAAAGTACGATTGAAATAGACATACAAATCAAGCTAACACTCTCGAATTCAACATTCTGTTCAACGTGATTCATATAAAAAATAAATTTGCCGTAACCGTTAACAATCGGAAGCCAATGTTCAAGTTGGTACTGTCGGCTAATCTGCAAGAGGAACAGAATAGCATGTTTCCGATCTGCGCCGTGTTGTTGGTAAGGAAATTCTCCACTTCACGTCCCATGTTTTCTCGAATAGCTGGGCTTCGATGTCAATCGTCTGAAGGGGTTTCCCATCTTGACTGAACCTAAGTTCGCAGGGTTGGATGTCATCACCCGCCATACAAATGCTTCGAGTAAAGTGACGGCATAGACTGCCCATGTGCCGTCCTTCGCTAGGAAAACGAAATTGTAATAACAAGCATAGTTGTGAAAAAAAAAATTGAGAACCCCGCAAAATTCAACGCTCATTCCCGCCACAGAGCTCACCCCATCGTCGACAAAATTTCACCAGGAGCATATCCCCATGCAATCTCCAGATCTCGCAACCTCCATAATGCTCCCCACCCAGTTGTCTCTTCGATTATCTTGAACAGTTTTCCTACTGCTATGTGCTCTGCACTATGTGTGAGCAGTTTCCCTGCCAGATAAAGCGGCTGAATGGCGTTAATGAGGCTTGCGCGGTGCGGATTTGTCAGGGAGATTCCGCACACACGCCGCGCGTGCCATACCGCGGATCCTTCTGGCGGTAGTACAGCCTCCCCTCGAGGACGCATCTCCAGCATGATGAGGCAGGTCGCGTGATATACTTGGTTGGAAGATATGGCCGGCCAATGGGCAAAGAGTATGGTTGGGAATATCTGTCCATCGTCCTCGGACACAAGCGTGGGCAGCGAAATATCGGATCTCGATTCGAACCAAAACTGCAGTTCACTCCACAGCGTTTTCCACTGCAGTCGGAATGGCCGCGTGTCATGACCATCAGCCTCGTGCAGCTCGGTGGCCCGCGTATGCCTGTACATTAGATCGCAGGCTTTTGCGCAGAGATACACTGCCCAATTGGCATGCATATCGCTGTTTTTCAGGCTGCTCTGGTAAAACGCATTACGCACGAATGCGTCGGCGTCTGCGTTGGTGGCGATGTCGTCAGGAATTGGAGGCGCCCAATTACGCAAGGCCAAAACTGTGCTCTCCACGCCGCCAGAGATGATCGCGCCGCAGACTTCCATGCGTGCATAGCACCAGAAAACAGCCTGCAGCACGCCACCAGAAAATCCGTTGACTTGGAAAAGGTCAAACAGCGTCGCGCATCCTTCAATGTGGCGTCTCCAATTTCTCGGACTGCCTGACATTAGCTCCATGACGGCCAGTATGCAAGCGGTCACCAGCATGTTGGAGTCCTTGGCTTGCATGCCGGGCGCAAGGAGGCGAATCGACTCTTGGTAGAGCTCCAAGCTGTCATAATTCTTATCTGATCCCATTTTGCGCTCCATCTGCCGAGCGGAAAAGGCGAGCACAGCGTAGAAGAGTGCGGGCGAGCTCTCTGCAATGACAGGCACCTGAATGGCAAAGTGCCTCGCATGGTCGAATTTATCGAGATACGGAGCGCATTCTATGATCCAATTCTTGATATACTTGATAAGCTGTATTTTCGGTATGCTCACTCTGGTAAAGTCGAAGCCTCGCTTAGGCTGGTGCAAGTCGGTGTCTTCAGCATCTTCCCCAAGCTGATCAGGAGTCGCTCCGATGTTCGTATTTTCGCCAGAAGCACGCGCGAACAGTACTCCACGGAGCTCTTCTTGCAGCTCAATAAATCGAGGGTTCTTCGAGTACTCGTCGAGGGTGGAGAAGGACTCGGGCGACAAGAATGAAATTTCCTGCCCCAGCCTTGGCTCTTGCGCCTCCTCATCCATTGGCTCAGCATTCGTGAGTTGAACGTCATTGACATCAATGCCTGTATGTCAGCCCATTCTCGATATAAATCATTGGAGCTGTGACACGAGCCGCGGCCACCGTGAATATTTCGGCAATTAATGTCGAGTCAGGATGAAGGAGCAAGGCAAAAGCCACTTCTTCTAGAAACAGGGTATGTAGCCTACGGCCCCCTAATTAGGTTTAGCGGCGCTTAATGTCGACCGGTCTGGGCTCGCAGGCTAATATTGCAGCTTTTCTTACGGTCATGCGCAGTTCAGTTTTTCTAGGCTGGGGTTATTTCTGGGGGGGCGGTAATAAACCTGGGGTATGGAGGAATCCGGGGCTTTGTGTTTTTGCATATATATAGGCTGGGGACTCGGCCGTTGGTGATCGCACCGTTTCGTTCCTCAGTGCAACACTAAATCTACACCAGAGCGCCACAGTCGGCCAGTATTTTTATATCACCATGGAGTCGGCACAGCGAGCGCTTGCTGACAAGAAGTCGCTATGGCAGTCTATCTGCTCAAATCCCAAAGTCGTCTTCATTGCTCTCTTCGCCTCGTGAGTATAATCTGCAAGATATGTTCTCGTGGAAACGGAAAAGCTAATTCATGTATAAGTCTCGGCGGCTTTGAGTATGGCTACCAGCAAGGTGTCTTGGGCCAGTCCCTCGTCATGACACGCTTCACTTCCAACTTTCCCTCAGTCGTCAATTCCTCATCGGCAACGGGCTGGTTGACCTCTGTTCTCCAGCTCGGTGGTATTCTTGGCTCTCTCTCTGCCGGCATCCTGAGTGAGCTCATCTCCAGGAAGCGCACCATGTTCATCGCCTGCCTGTGGGTAGTCCTGGGAAGCTACTTGTACATTGGCGCCAGCGCAGGCTCCCCGGCCCTCTTGTATGCTGGTCGCTTCTTCACCGGTGTTGGTGTCGGCATTTTCAGTGGCGTCGCGCCTCTGTACAATGCCGAGCTTTCTCTTCCTGAAATGCGCGGCTTTCTCGTCTCCTTCTATCAATTTTCTACTATTCTCGGCATCATGCTCTCGTTCTGGATTGGCTACGGCAGCAACTACATTGGAGGAACAGGACACTCGCAATCAGACATGGCGTGGAGACTGCCTTCCATCATCCAAGGAATACCCGCTGCCATTCTGGCTATTGGCATATGGTTCATGCCGTATTCCCCCAGATGGCTGGTGAAAGTGGGACGTGATGAGGAGGCCAAGGCAACTCTGGCATGGATGAGAAAGCTGCCCATCGACGACAAGTTGATTCAAGCAGAGTTTTTGGAGATCAAAGCCGAAGCTCTTTTCGTGAAAAAGGCATTTGCGCGGGATTTCCCAAAGATGGCCGACTCCAGCCAAAAGAGCGCTTTCAAGGAGCAAATCGCCCAGTATATCAACTGTTTTAGAACCAGGGACAATTTCATGCGAATTCTGACCGGTTTCCTTTGCATGTTCTGGCAACAGTGGAGTGGTATCGACAGTATCATCTACTACGCCAGTAATATTTTCCAAAGTCTCGGTTTGACTTCGGGAACGAATGCGCTGCTGGCGACAGGAGTGACCGGAGTGGTTTTCATGGCTAGCACGATTCCCGCGATGGTGAGTTTTTTTCCCTTGGAGGTATTTGGCGGGTTGTATCATCTAACCGTTCATTCAGTTTATTATTGATAGAGTTGGTCGAAAGCCAATGCTAATTGTCGGATCGATCGTTATGGCAGTGGCCATGGTTATAGTGGGCATTATTGTCGCCAAGTTCCGACACGACTGGCCATCACATGTTGCTGCAGGCTGGGTTGCTGTTGGTAAGTCTTCTTGTTCCCTCTTCTCAAATTGAGAATGGAAAAGCTAACTCTTCCTGAAGCTTTGATCTGGGTATACATTGCTGGTTTCGGTGCCACTTGGGGTCCTGTCTCCTGGACTATTGTCTCCGAAATTTTCCCTCTTTCCATTCGAGCCAAGGGAACTTCCATCGGCGCTTTCAGCAACTGGCTCAACAATTTTGCCATTGCCTTTTTCGTCCCCCCTATGTTGGAAGCATGGGCCTGGGGCACTTACATCTTCTTCGCTGTCTTCTTGGTGGCTGGCATTGCATGGGTTTGGTTCTGCCTTCCGGAGACCAAAAACGTCAGTCTCGAAGAAATGGATCGCGTCTTCAAGAGCCATACTGGGGCAAGAGATGCTCAGCTCCTACTGGAATCTCAGCAAGAAGTTGGTCTTACGGCGTTGCTCGAAAGCCAGGGCATGGTCCACGACAAGTCTGGAGCCATCGCCGTTGTTGAACACGTTTGAGCAGAACGTTAAACTCAAAATGTATTTATTTAGTCTTTATGTAACAATTATATATCCTCAGCGCGAGATAGTCTGTATGCATTTCTTAAACATTGACCCAAATTTGTCGATTTCCTGTTGAAATCGGTTACCCCTGTGGCGCATTCGTATGGTCACTAATAATTGTCTCTACAGGGGCTTCCGCTGTGGATCTCAGGCGACATCGGTGGCAGCAGAACTTGTCTCAAACTCAAAACTTCCCCAGAATCAAGTCCATCGCACCATTGACCTTGCCACGGTTCCTTCACGCTTAAGCATCTAAAATTCATTTTGAACTGAATCGATCTATAATGGTTATGCGGGGAAACCCCGACAAGGTGCGTAATCATGCCGGTGACGCGTAGTACACCTCTTGAAAAGCGTCGAGTCAAAACTGGTTGTATCGCGTGTCGCCAGCGCCGCCGAAAATGTAATCAACAATATTGGTATATTTTGCCCTCGTTTTCCTCTTTGTTAAGATCATTCGTTTAGGTGACGAAAAGCGGCCGCAGTGTTCCAGCTGCGAGTCGAGACGAGTGGCCTGCAAATACGCCAATTCTTCGGATCCCCAATCCGGCCAGTACGAGAAAATCACGGTACATTGAAGTCGCCCACACGATCATCGGCTGCGCTGACTCTTCAAACGTCTAGTTTGTCGATGACAACACTCCTCCTCCCAAGTCATCAGGGCTGGTGCAGACTTCAGGCGCCAGACTGGCAAGCCAAAACGCCGCTACACGTGGCTCCGTCACAGACTGGCGCCAGCCGCCCTCACAAGGCTCAGCTCAGCATCAAGCAAATCTTTCAAGCTGGGATTCATACTTTGATCCTCGCGTATTGGATGGTTCTCAGAGAGCAATTGCACTATTACGTCAGTTTCGCTATCGCACCGCGCCGTGGCTCGAAGCTGGCGATCCTGAGGCCAGATTCGGTGTCACCCTAATGCAACTTGCCCAGGAGCATGAGCATATTCACACTTTAGTCGTAGAACTGGCTTCATCGCATCTTCATTCGCGCTTTGACGGCACACGTGTCGATCACGCGACAGCTCAACTATCGGATGGGCCTCAGCAGTTGGCATTGGTTGCCGTCGCGCTCAAAAATCTCACAGAAAGATTATGCGCTGAGCCTGCTGCTTGGCGGCACGCTGGTTTTCAGCACAGCTTTGCGAACCGTGAACTACTTGATACCGATGAGCCTCTCAGAACTCTTCTGAGACAACAGTCTCGCATCGGTACGCTACTTTCTTGCCCTGCTCGCCTGCAAGATCTAACCTGAAGAGCAGGTTTAGCAGCCGCAATCTTAACTTCAACGGCGCCCGCACCAGACTCCAGCATCTATTTATTGCACCAAATTTCAAATACTGAGAGAAACCACACCCAATCCTCGGCATATGACTGGATTTTGCATCATCTCACCGCATGTCTTCACTTGGTATTTGCGCTCCCTGCTGCTTCTCCGGAGGCAATCCACGTCAGTCCAGGCAGTCCCGACACCTTCGTTTCTACAGGAGCTCCTGCGGACTGGCACAATCTCTGGATGCGTATTCAAGCCTGGTACGACTCGCAGCCGGTGGAGATGCAATCGCTAGTCGATATTGGGAGCATCGAAAGGAGCCAGATTGACCCGCTCAGTTCCGCGTCCTTCCCGATACATCTCTACTCCAGCGCAATGGCTGTGCAGGCAGCTACCTTCTATCACATCAGCGCGCTTCTTCTTTTGCGCCACAAGCCGCGCCTTCTTCATATCCCTGGCAGGCGACAGCAGTTTGCTTCGCCGAATTGGCATGCTAGGGCTATCGCAGGCATCGTCACATCAAACGAGTTTCCTGAGCAGTGGGATCCAATCGTTATCTCGTCGCTTTTGTACATGGCGAGGGACGCTACCCATGCTGCTCAACACCGCGCCATTCTGGAGTGTTTAGAGAAGATTTCGCATCTCACCAATATCCCGCTCGACAACGATGCCAAGCAGCTGCAATCGCAATGGGCTGCTGCAAGTTTGGGAGACAGCTCATTGTCGCGTTAGACAAACACCATGAGTGATTATTGCACAGATCAGCAGTGGCGTTAGATGCATGATTTATTTATTCATTATATATCTGACTTATGCCTGAGCCAGCCCAGCCTGGATAGCTTCCTGAGAGAAAGGGTAGTCATTGTATCCAACAGGGTCCTTTTCGTTATAAAAAGTATCTCTGTTGTAAGGTGAAAAGGGCAGGTTGTGCTTCAGCCTGAAGACCAAGTCTGGGTTCGAGATGTACGGTCTTCCGAAAGCTATGGCAACCTCGCGGTTCTTGTAAGGCCCATCCAACGTCTGGGCAGCTGTGTCCTGCTTGTAGTTGCCAGCCACGAAGATGGGGGAGAAGTTGTCCCACTCGTCAAAGATGAAGTCGAGCGACTGCGGCTGCTTCTTGAACGGCTGCGGGCGTGACGGGTCGGGCGTCGCAACATCCAGCTGAGAAGGGTCGCCGCGCGGCTCGACAAGGGACAGGTAGGCGAGCTTGCAGCTACCCTCCTTGAGCTTGCGGATGACGTGCCCGGTCTGCTCCCAGGTATCCGACGAGTACGAATTTTGGTGGAGGGCGAAAGGGCTGAGACGAAGGGCGGTACGCTCGGCGCCGATTTCTTCCACGACGGCCTTGACGACTTCAAGCAGGAAGCGGCTGCGATTTTCTACGGATCCGCCCCATCCATCGGTGCGGTTGTTGACGCTGTCGCGCGTGAACTGGTCAATCAGGTAGCCGTGCGCACCGTGGATCTCGACACCGTCGGCGCCAGCGTCAACGACATTGCGCGCCGCCTGGCGGAAATCCGCAATCTTTTGCCAGATTTCCTCCTCGGTCAGCGGTTCCGGGGCCACAGGACGGCCTTCGAGCTGCACGTCGCCGCTCGACGCGTACTTGTAACCACGGCCCTTGACGTACTCGGGATCGGCGCCGCGGCCCAGATCCCACAGCTGCTGGAAGATGAAGCTGCCGCGCGCGTGGACCGCGTCGTAAATATTCTTCCAGCCCGCGATTGCCTCCTTGGTGGCGACGCTTGGCAGCCACGGCCGCGCCTCGGCAGCGCCCGAGACGCCGGTGGCTTCCGTGATGATGAGGCTGCCGGGGACGCAGGCGCGGTCGCTGTAGTACCGCGTCATGATGTCGAGGGGCGCGTGGTTGTCGTCGTTGCGATAGCGCGTCAGAGGCGCCATGACGGCGCGGTGCGGCAGCGTGAGGTTGCCGACCTTGAGAGGCTCCCAGAGGCGAGAATTCGTCATGGTGAAGACGATGATGGGCTGCTGGAGAGAGGCAGAATAGTTTCGGATGCAAATACTTTCTACAGCTACATGATCCGCATTCGTAACGACGCTGCCACTTTTATAACAAACCCAATTGACTCCATTGCGATCATATTTGGCTCGTGAGCTTAATAATGCAAAAGCGTCCCTGAGTCGCGAATCCGCTCGGGAGAAATTTCTTCCAATACTCAGTTGCTTCCAGCTTACAAATGAATGTGCCATTTTCGCTTCGTAGCGGCTCTGTTTCGGGACAATGGCCCGTTAGCGGCCGCGTTTAACGGCTTGTCTGTGCTGGTTTGGCCCAAATTCCACCAGTAAAACCTCGATTTCTCTGGCAAAGCAGACTTTTGTGTTTGTTTCTGCCAGCACGCCATAATTAGCCAACTAGTGACAAAGGACAACGCTGTGGGGCATGAAAACCAAACTTGAGCTGCGGATTCAGAGACCACTCAGCTGCGCCAGTAATAATTTCCGGTTGCTCGAGATGTGCCTCGGCTGTGGGGATTGATTCCCTTTCAAGATGATGGCTACGATACGCGTAAGACGACTGTCTTGGTCGCCTTGTTGGCGACGTTTTTGCGCTCTAGGGTAGCCAACGGCTGCTAGTGCAAATGTCGCCTTGTCGCGCGGTGGAGTTTGGTTGAGCTGCATGATCTTTTGGACGAGCACGCATTTGCCGTCTCTTGCACTTTGGCAGGCTAGGGCGACTCGTGTTGTTGTTCACGGGGGAGTGGCAGGGGCCGGGTACGCTGGGCGCGAGCGAGAAGCGAGGTGAAGCAGCCCGGTGAGACACTTTATCATGACGACGCGGGCAAAGGATAGAGACGGCGATGGGAGGTCACAGCTGAGGAAAACCTACGGTTCTGCTTCAACTAGGTAAAAACTATTTGGAGACTGGATTCCCTGCCGAGGGCAGGTGACACCGATTAGAAAGACCAAGACTCGGATCAAGGGCCTTTCAGTACACGAAAAGAGTTACCCGGGAAGAGATATATACTGAAGTTCATTCATTATATTACGGATAGATAAACGTTCGAACGTAATCCTTACTGTTCGTTAACCTCGTTTACGGAAGTTCCATAAAGAAATCTCGCCTGGGCTTGAAATTTGGTGTGCCGAGACCAGTCACTAGGTCCCAGCCGCGAGTGGCGGCGAAACCTTCAGTGCCGCAATTTCGGCCGCAGCTCTGGTCACCGATGGTAATGTCATTCTTGATGGAATCCTCGGGGACGCTATACTCGACGAGCCACTGCTTGACGCTGCTGATGGTCTCGTCGCTCGGGGCAAACAAGTCTGCAATCTCGTTGGGGGGTGAGGTGCTGGCCGTGCTCGGGCGAATCGGGATCCGATTTGGAGGGGGCCAAGTTACATATCATCAGGACAACTCAAACTAGACGCAAAACGTTCATTGGGTGACTTACATCTCCATGATGAGATTGTGTCCCTTCTCCAGGTTGCTTTGTTTCAGCGCAATGCGAGCAGGAACAACGGTGGCAGCGTGGGCGGCATCGCCCTTGACCCGGTTGAACTGATCAGTCGAGTGCTTCTCGTGCACGACATATTTGGAAGAGGGGATGGCAATAGCCGCAGGCAGGATGCCTGCAGCAATAATAGCAGCAATCTTCATAATGAAACAGCTATAAGCGTACTTTCCTCAGTACCAACTAGAGAGGATCGGGCCGGCTTTGATAGAAGAGCCAACGTCGCATGTACTATCACAGATCGAGGATAATTTTAGATGCATGAATACCTCTCGTAAATCAGAGTCGTCATTTTGTATCTCGGGCAGTGGTCATGGTTCATCGTAGAAACACGCTCAGGTTTGCATTGCAACAGGCACTTTCCTAGGTAGGCTTCGTGCGCAGCGAAAAATATGCGCGATTTGCCCGCGGATCCAATCCGTCATCGTCAATTCACTGCGACAGAGGAACAGCGAGCTATCCCTCTTGGGAGGCCCGTCAGCTCTGGCTGGACAACTTGCTAGGTGGTGGATGAAGGCATCGAGAGTTGGCACACAGAAACCAATGGTTAATACTGGGCGGATTTACCGGACGCGTAAAAGAAAAATACGCTGGATCTTAGCCATTGCACATAGACTTAATCGTTACAGACGACTCTGGTAGTGAATTTAACATTATTGTGAATGAGCTTGGTGCTTGCACGGTCCCGCCGAATTCAGGAACTTTTGTAGCCCACAACGGTCGTATGCTTTTCAAACAGAGCATGCCGCCCCATTGTACAAGCAGTTCAGAGAATCATCCCCCAGTTTACAATACATAATTCAAGACCAGACATCTTCTTCGAGCTGATGCTTTGCGTATTAAACTGCTGTCAGCACTTCCTATTCTGGTAAGTGAGCCACACACGAGGATCACCTTCGGATAACGGATATAATCCAGTGGAGTGCCATGAGATTCAAGGTCGGATTGAAATCTTCAAATCGCTGCCAAAAGCCCACGCAGTAGTTTGTCTTGGGCAGATAAAGGAGGTTAGAAATACCGGCGTATCAAGGCCGATTTCAACACTGACCGATGGGCCTTGCCCCTTCTTGGTCGAAAGAATCAGCATCATGCTCGTTCTCGGCCGACGTAACAGTGTCCACAGGCTGTGCACTGCGCCCATGGCGGGGGAAGCTCATGTTGGGTTGTATACAGTGACTAACAAGGGTCTCCGCAGATGCAGTGTTAACAGGGTAGTCCACGACGACACATCCTTCGCGTCATTTTTGAGAAGCAAAAGCCCTGGCATGATCATGCTCAAGAAGGAATCTGTAGGCCGGAGTGGCTATCGAGTAGTGGAATTTGGCAAGTTCGGCGCCGAACAACCTGGACCAAGATTGACTCAGTCGCACTCTTGCTTGGCCGATTGAACAGCTTCTGTCCGTGAGCTCGCCGGCTCCCAAACCCGTCCAGATGTTGCATTCCTGCCGCGACTAGCAGCGTCTCTCTAGGCGAAAACTCGGCAAACTGGTATGCGATTGTCTGCTCAGTTGGCCATGGTTCTTAACGAGACAAATATGAGACAAATTTCCGAGTTGCAGACCAGTTCCCTCATCATAGATCGTGTGTGCGCGCGAAGACGGAGCTAGGTCATCTTATTTGTACACTGCTGTCGCCCATGTCTAAGGGATCAGAAAGGTGTCGTCACAGCTACCGTACACACCATCTCTCACGATGAAATTCAGTGCTGCAGTCACATAGCTTGCTCTCGAAAGCGCCATTGCGGCGCCGTCGCGGCCTGAGCAGCACCGGCCACGAGCCGACGCCCATCCGCTGTGCCGCGGGGTGCTGTTGTACTCGGAGGCACAATGCTGCGATGTCATTGCTTTGAACGTAGCAGCGCTCGGCTGCGTGGCGAGTACGTATTACATGGCAGCATACTATTTTGCTAGCATAGCCATATTAGGTCGATTCTAACTTGCGATTGCAGTGAAAGGCAACGCATCGACACCACCCGAGTTCCAGGCCTACTGCGCCAAGAATGGCAAAACTGCCGCGTGCTGCACGATCCCCGTGGTATGTTGTCAAAAGCGATTGGCTACCCCCAGTGCCATATTTTCTCACGGAAAGCTGACATTATATGTTTATTAGGCGGGAATCGATCTTCTTTGTTCTGAGTCCTGATTCGACAGAGGCGGGTAGGGCGGCGCCTAGCGAATAGTGATTTTTTTAATATGGGCAAGCGAGTATTCTGGCGCGCCTTTCGGGCACACTGTGTTTTATCCTGTTTGACTACGAATGAGACTTACAATGACATCCATACTCTGTCGCAAATTCTATCCAATTACGAACGTGGTGATGATCCATTTGCGAAAGTTGTGGTGGTACCATCAGCTTTGAGGTGGAACCGGCATCGGATATCTTTCGCCGAGGTAATGAAGATTCGAAGCTGGGGGACATGGACACTTCATAGTGGGCAAGAAAATCTATGTGTAGTTGCGAATGGCGACAGTTTGGCTCGAGTTGAAATAAAGTTGGCGCCAAAGTACGCGCTTGTGGAATCAAGCGAGAAGCTATAACCACGGGGAGGTAAGAAGAGCTTTTGACTTTGGTAAATCTTCTCTCTCAGTGGTAGGTATGGCTGCTTTGCACCAGAGCGGAGCCGGTCTGTGTGAGTGCTCGGACAACGCTCGCTATTCGCAAAGTGTCTAGCCCAGCAAGGCGCTAAATTACCCCGCAGTCGGTCGAAGTGGCAAGGATGGTTCTGGGGCGCGCGATGACCTCGAGAGGCAATGGGCGAGCTGCGTGAATCGATGGGAGCGAAAATAAAAGATGGTCGGCAACTTTTGTAAA
This sequence comes from Aphanocladium album, assembly GCA_029218145.1. Classification (NCBI taxonomy): domain Eukaryota; kingdom Fungi; phylum Ascomycota; class Sordariomycetes; order Hypocreales; genus Aphanocladium; species Aphanocladium album. Next base: position 79,896 of record JARDXD010001852.1, read on the forward strand.
GGCATTGGACGTAAATCGAGACCTGTATCGACATGCGCGAGACGTAAGCTGGCGCAATTGCAGACCTTGGTTGTGTCACCGTCGCAAAGAGGGGCAGCCGTGTAATACCATGTCGCGGTGCTGTGACAGCAATTTAGATCGGCGATGGGACTGCTGTTCTGGCGCGAAGAAGCCCAACAAGAGGACTGCAGCATATATACATAGCAGCAGCTGACGGTGCAATATGTCATTGATTGGCGGGTCGATGATTCGCTGGAGCAGGCGGCTGGACGGGACAACTCGGCGACCCGACATTGTGCGTCGCTGGGCCGTCCATGTCCATAACCGAGAAGTAGGCTGAGTTGTCGAACCAAGCAGCCATGCCCAGCAGGATTGCGTGGGGTGGGTCGAGCAGGCTATTATTATGCTTCTGGCATAGCAAGCCACCAAACGCAGGTGGTGAGCACGATTTGCAGAGCAGGCCTAACCCATAGAAGATGGATCGGGTCCACGGAGCGGTATACACCGATGACGACAGAGAAAACGGCCGCCTCCGACCTAAAACCGAGAGATGGTGTGGCAAAGATGTTGTCGGGAGACAGAGCAGTGATGTGCCAAAAGTTTGCGTGCGGTGGCGGCGATTGCCAGGGACCGTCTAGGGGTTCTAGGGTCCGTGTTTCGTCATGGTTCTTTGTGCACGCAGTCCCGCCTCAGGTCCAGGTCGAAGGGGGAGGGGGGGACGTGGTTGCATATGTAGGGTGCCAGCGCCAGCAAATCGTTTGATGATGAGAGGAGGGGATACCTTAAGCATGCGGTTGGGTGCTGTGAGTCGATGAGAGCGAGCGACTTTGTTGAGACGGAGCAACACCGACGGCTGGCCGAGACGGAAGCCGTGATATACTAAGACGTTCACGGTGCCCGCGGGAACAGATGGGAGACGGCGTGAAAAAAAAATGTGGTGATATCGTACCTGGTTGCTGTAGAGAGGGCGTTTGTGTGGGCACTGCAGGGACTGATGGGAGCCAGCCAACAAGGTGGAAGCTATTTGCAGATGGCGAGGGGCATCTGGCCAATCAAAGGCGGGGGATTCGTCATGGTGGGCTGGGACTTGATAGAAAATTTACAGCGGTCGTTGGGGGGGATTTAGCGGTTCGGCAACGCGGGGTAGCCTCTGAAGGGCTTGTGACAACCGCCTAAAAACCGAAAACATGGCTGCAAGACCGCCAAAGCACCACTAAAACATCACTGCCATGTCCGCTGGCCGCGTCCCGCTTTCTGCCACGGCGTCGTGCTCCGGGTGCCGTGTGCCCCGCCCACCGTGGCCAAGCTCTGGCAAGCTTCCTCCTCCTTCGCCCCCTCCCACCCGTCACGCTCCTCGTCTCGTCCTCGACTAGTATTTCTTCCCAAAAAGCCACCCATCCCATCGTTCCCCTCCTTCTTCTCCCATGTCCTCCGACTTCAAGGTTCCCATCTCACACAAGAGAGATATATCTACAGACGATCAAAGCCCTCGCAAGAAAATGTCCCAGCAAAGCACTGGCAAGTGCCCCGTCGTGCACACTGCCGACACGGGCAGAAAGAACCCCGACTGGTGAGCTGCCCTCTGCCCAATATCATCATCGCCCTTTGCAAAGACTGGCTTTTGCGGGTGCAAGCTGCATAGAGATTGCTTCGGCTCTTCGTTGCACTCTCTCCAACGCAATTGCTGCCACCCTCCACTTCCAACACCCGCTAACAAACACTCCCTCCCAGGTGGCCCAACGCTGTCAAGCTCAACATCCTCCGCCAGCACAACCCCGCCAACAACCCTCTCGGTGCTGACTTTGACTACGCCGCTGCCTTCAAGTCTCTCGACTACAATGCCCTCAAGAAGGATCTCCACAACCTCATGACCGACTCCCAGGACTGGTGGCCTGCCGATTTCGGTCACTACGGTGGTCTCTTCATCCGCATGTCCTGGCACGCCGCCGGTACCTACCGTGTCTTTGACGGCCGCGGTGGTGGTGGCGAGGGTCAGCAGCGTTTTGCTCCCCTCAACAGGTACGCAACATCTCGCAAACCCCGTCTTCCCCTTCGCAATTACTGACCTGAGAATGTAGCTGGCCCGACAACGGTAACCTCGACAAGGCCCGTCGTCTGCTCTGGCCCATCAAGCAAAAGTACGGCAACAAGATCAGCTGGGCTGATCTGCTCGTCCTTGCTGGCAACGTTGCCCTCGAGTCCATGGGCTTCAAGACCTTTGGCTTCGCTGGTGGCCGCGCCGACACCTGGGAGTCCGACGAGGCTGTCTACTGGGGCTCTGAGCCCGAGTGGATGACTGACAGCCACCGCTACGGCAAGGACGCTTCTGGCAAGCGTGATCCCGAGAGCCTCGAGAAGCCTCTTGGTGCTCAGATCATGGGTAAGTTTCACTTGGTCTCTACGTCGCTCAATGCGCTACGTCTACAACCTTGAATCACGCTAACATTACGCAGGTCTCATCTACGTCAACCCCGGTGTTGAGGACCCCGTCACTGCTGCCCACGACATCCGCACCACCTTTGGCCGCATGGCCATGAACGACGAGGAGACCGTCGCCCTCATTGCTGGTGGACACACCTTCGGCAAGACCCACGGTGCTGCTCCCGACAGCAACGTCGGTGCCGAGCCTGCTGGTGCCGATGTCGAGGCTCAGGGCTTCGGCTGGAAGAACGCCCACAACTCTGGTGTCGGTGCCGACGCCATCACCTCTGGTCTCGAGGTCATCTGGACCAAGACTCCCACCAAGTGGAGCAACCAGTTCTTTGAGTACCTCTTCAAGTACGAGTGGGAGCTCACCAAGTCCCCTGCTGGCGCTCCTCAGTGGGTTGCCAAGAACGCCGAACCCTTCATTCCCGATGCTTTCGACCCCAACAAGAAGCATCTCCCTAGAATGTTGACCACCGATCTGTCTCTCCGCATGGACCCTGCCTACGAGAAGATCTCTCGCCGCTTCCTCGAGAACCCCGACCAGTTCGCCGATGCCTTTGCCCGCGCTTGGTTCAAGCTGCTGCACCGTGATCTCGGCCCCAAGGCTCTCTACCTCGGCCCCGAGGTTCCCTCTGAGGACCTCCTCTGGCAGGACCCCATCCCTGCTCTGAACCACCCCGTCGTCGACAACAACGATGTTGCCGCCCTCAAGAAGGCCATCCTCGACACTGGCCTCAGCACCTCCAAGCTCGTCTCGACCGCCTGGGCCTCTGCCTCCACCTTCCGTGGCAGCGACAAGCGCGGTGGTGCCAACGGTGCCCGCATCCGTCTTGCTCCCATGAAGGACTGGGAGGTCAACAACCCCGCCCAGCTCTCCGAGGTTCTCGGCCAGCTCGAGGGCATCCAGAAGAAGTTCAACGACTCTCAGAGCAACGGCAAGCGCGTCTCTCTCGCCGATCTCATCGTTCTCGCCGGTGCCGCCGGAGTTGAGCAGGCTGCCAAGGGTGCTGGTGTCGACGTGACCGTCCCCTTCACCCCCGGCCGCATGGACGCCACCCAGGAGCAGACCGATGTCGAGTCCAACAGCAACCTTGAGCCCATTGCGGACGGCTTCCGCAACTACGCCGGCCGCGGTGCCATCAACCGTCTGGAGCACTGGCTGGTTGACCGTGCTCAGCTGCTCACCCTCACTCCTCCCGAGCTTACTGTCCTTGTTGGCGGTCTCCGCACCATCAACGCCAACTACGACGGCTCCTCTAACGGTGTCCTCACTTCCCGCCCTGGTACCCTGAGCGCCGACTTCTTCACCAACCTCCTCGACATGAACACCGTCTGGGAGCCCATCCAGCCCGAGTCCGGTGTCTACAAGGGTAGCGACCGCAAGTCTGGTGAGCAGAAGTGGACCGCCACCCGTGTCGACCTCATCTTTGGCTCGCACGCTGAGCTCCGCGCTGTCGGCGAGGTCTATGCCCAGCCCGACAACGCTCAGAAGTTTGTCAAGGACTTTGTTTCCGCTTGGGACAAGATCATGAACCTTGACCGCTTCGACGTCAACGTTGCCCAGAAGGCCCGCCTGTAAAGTAATGCCATGATCTTACGCCAAAATAGTTATACCAATTTATAAAAATTGACATGATTCTTATGACCTGCCGTTCAAGTATTCGATGTGCATGGGCGCTCGCTCGTCTCGCTCGTAGCCGTTTTATGTGTCGCCCGAATATGAACTCCAAGACCGAGGTCCTACCAATATGCTGTGATGTCGGCCGTTGCTTTATCCAATACTGTCGTGCGCGTACCAGTTCCTCTTCCACGAAAGTGGACGTTGATCGAGCTGCAGCCAGCATGAGTGCATATCTCACACGCGTGATGTCAGTTGGCGAAGTGATGCCCAGACCCTAGACGGGAGTAGCTTGTTTGTCACCGTTTGGAACACTGCCGTACCCTTAGGCTTGTATAACTGCCGCAAGGCATCCATAACATCCTTATGTCTCTCAGGGTGCTTGATTAGTTAAATGACCAGGTCGGTTAAAGATTATAGCTTCCTACCGCCTGAGCTTGTTTCACTTCACAGACGTTCAACCGTTCCTCTGGGCTCTTGCTGAACATTTCTTCTTTGCCTGAGTCGCTGGGCCTGAGAAATCGCTCAACTATATTGCTGGAGTCGCCGATCGAGAGCGAATTCTTTAGCAAGGGCTCGGAGGAATGGTTGGACATCTGGGAAGAGGAACAAGCTCGGGCGGTAGCTATGATCCTTGACCGAGTTAGCTATTCGGTAACGGCAAAGTCAAGCACCGCAAGAGGGCCAAAGACGTCACGAATGCTTTTGCAGCAGATATAAAAAGCCAGCGGCCACTGCATGGTTCCATTTCTTGCTGTAGAAAAGTACTGCGCGAGGTAACCTTGGCTGTTCGCAGCTGTTCAGGCCGAACAAATCATGCTCTCGACCACAGCTATGACGCCGTGACGTTTAGCAAGAGGCACTCCAACTGTTCCCTCGTCGCAGAGCCTGGGTATAACCTTTTTGGCGAAGAACAACGAGCTTGCCCTGGTTGCCTACACAGGCAGGCACAAGCGTTCGTTTTACAGTCTTACCACCGAGGGGTCTCCGATGGCTTTTTGGCCCCTCTTCTCACAGTTCTGTACCAAGACAAACTGGCTAGCCCGTAATAACTTACACAAAAATACATGGTATCCGCAAAAGAGGGTGTGTCAAGAAAAACAGTTGCTAATAAATTGCCTCATTAAGAGCTACGGTGCTATAGTTGAGCTTGGCCACTAATTTGTTCATGCCCGTGGGGACGGGTGGCAGGCAGAGAGCACGAGGCAATCTCCGATAGTGCAGCTTTCAAGCTGGTAGCGCGCTCTTGCTTTCGTCCACTTGGATTGGAGAGGTGAGCTCTGGTGCTGACGATGAGTGAACTGCCCCGCCCTGGCCGAGGTGTGAGTGGGAAGGGGGTGCTGAGAATAGAAACAAGAAGAAAAAGAAAGGTTGCGCTGATGTCGCAGTAGGGTTGCACAGGTGTTGATGAGATTTTCTTTGCAAATTTTCTCGGTCTCGTCGCTTGTAGCTACTTCAGGAGCGATCCCTTTACGAATTTTTCGTCGTATTCAACCTACGATAGCCTGATTAGTTGTGACAACGGGAGCTGCTCCAGATGTGGTTCGACTCTTTTTTTTGGGTTCGAGAACGCAGTCCTTTCCTTGTACGGAGTACCTTAGCGAGGGATACCAGGACGCCCAGTGGCCACGATGGAGACCTTGAACCAAAGCGGCCGACGCCGCGGGCATTTTTACTGGTCCAGGTATCTGGCTGCTGGCGAACTAGTAGCCTGGTACCTGCCTTAGACTGGTGTCGGCGACCCGCCTTGCCGCTCACGGAGAAATCCATCCCTTCTCTGGGTGTGAGAAAAAGAAGGGCACGAGGCATCGCAGAATCAGAGTAGCATTCTGGGCTTGCAGCTCTGGGCCGGCGACCCGGCTCGGCGGGACGGGAAGGGGGGGTTGTTGGCAGAAGAAGGCCAAGACTTGAAGCGTGATTTTGGCCAGATTGAGTGCTTGGAACTATTGAAAACCTGCATGAGGTTGGTCGCAGAGCCTCGTTGCCTCACCGAAGCCACTCGGCAGTTCACCTGTAGAAAAAAATTGCTAGGAGAGGGAGAGAGAAAAGGCAGATTGTTGCGACCAACATCATGAAGGGCTGCTTTGTAGAGCTGCTCTTTCACGGCTGAAATACAAGACATGCCCTCACAACTTGATTGGCCACCGCGATTATGAACAAGTAACAGTAATGGCCCGATGACGGTGGCTTCGAGCCAAGGAGGACGGAAAACGTGCGTGCCGATGCACCGTTACATTTGTGCATGATAAGAGTGAATACCTTGTCGACGTCGAAGCAAGATGTGGGAAGATGCCCGAGACCTCTTCACATGTCTTTTTTCCTGGTTTTCGCTGAATACCTGAAAAGAGACCCCAGCAGCTACTGCAGCTCGGCCGCTGAAAGTGGGCAGCGCCATCACGGAGCTCGCTACGCATCTGGGTAGTGATGGACAGCTTTCGGTGGATGCGCCCGTGCCGAGTTTCCAGTTCCATCAGCGTGAAGAATGAGTTTGAGTCACCCTCTTGGTCGGCCTGTCGCAAATAGCCTCAGATAGTCAAGAGAGAGAAAAGGCCTGACTCAATTGAGACGGAAGAAGGCTCTGACTGCAATTAAACAGTCCAGACGAAGCCGCAAAGTAAATTAACGGAGCAATATACTGGTAGATACCTTCTCCATCTACAGGCGGGGAATGGGTTGTGTAATTGCTCGTGACCCCAAAGGTACGACTCAAGCACAGTGGAGGCCCAGCAGCATCACATTGGGGCCTGTGGGCATTGTAGGCACAGACTGGGTCTTTTTTTGACAGCGGTTGTCTTTTCGAAAACGGCCGTGCCAACCTGTCTGCCTGTACTATCCTCCCCAGAAAAGACCCAGCTGTACCCGAGCGATTCTGGGGCAAGTTGTGATGTTGGAGGCGGAGAGGGAGAGGGTTGGTTGTTGTCGAAACGGTGGGTTAGTCCCCCACGGCGAAGCAAAACTTTGGAAATGATAGCAAGAACTAGATCTCAGTATAAATACAAAATATCAGGTCTTTCGATGAAAAGAGTCATGGTTTTGCTTAAAGGACAGGGAATAGGGCTCAACCGTTTTTTTATGTTTCACTGAGCGCTTGGTCAAAGGCATAAACACAGCTCTCAGGCATGGGGCTCTGCTGCATGGAATGCCCACACACACTAAAACGTTCCCTCCATACAACGCATACTGGCAGCCGGAGTTTTGTTGCCGTGGGCTGTTGGGCTGCCAGTAATTAGCAATTCGATAGTCTATATTATTTCGGAGCATGTGTGTTCGCGACACAAGCTGTTTTTTGTCTTCAACTGTCCCTGCATGTGCATGGCTCTAAAATCGAGGCTCTGAGCAAGATCTGCATCGGAGGCGCGCTCTCAGGGCTAACGACCGAACCTTGGGCCCTGTTGGTGGCGTTGAGGCTCAAACGAAGCCCCTGGCGCCCATTTACCGACTATACGGCGCAGAATCTGTGACGTAGCAAGCTTGTTGCTGTGCCATGCGGGCCTAACGGCATGTGCTTTTCGAGTACCATATTCGTGGAAGGGGAGACAGCTTCAAAGCTCGTGCTTTTACGATCGATCTCTTCTATTTGCCCGTGTAACTCTGCAAAAGTGGACAGGGAATGCGGACTGGTCTCTCCTAAACGTTGGTGCAAAAGGGCGGTTCCTTTCTCCGTGACCCGGATGAGAACTCTGGCATCCTAGTGACTAAAAAGGATCGATAAGTAATTCTTCCTTGTCTCGGCGAAATAGATTTTTCTCTCTGCAATACTTGACAAGCTGACTATTATTACCAGAAACCGCTGTCAGATGCGCCGTGGATTAGCACGGCTGAAGGCTACCCAGTATGAAGAGCGACGGCGCTAACAGATCCTTGGTCAGCGATGTCCCCGAAAGCTCGAGCCTCTCATTTCCGTCAATAAGGGGGTGTGTCAGAAGGGAATAGCCCGTCAGCCAGTCATGGCACAGCACCATGTGAAGAAGAAGACGGGATCGGGTGCCGGTCCTCATTAAAGATCGCAGAGGATGGGCCAAGGGGAGACATGTTCATGGACATGGGCTTTACGACGAGAGAGGGTTGGGATCGGGACGGTGCGCCGTGTCTCCTGCCTCTTCCTTTCCTTTTTATTTTTGGTCTTTTTGGCGCGTTGAACAAAAGGACCAGGCTGATGCATGGAAATGGTGGCTTGCCTACTACGTAGTCTAGACTGATGGCGAGCAGGGCCTGGCGACAGTCAGACGAGCAAACTTCTGTTGTAGTCTCGATCTGTGCTTTGCAAAATAATAACTCCGATGGCCATGGTTGCACCAGGATTCTATTCGGCCGACATTCGTAAAGGCGATGGTCCGCGAATAGGAGAAATGCACGGCACAGTTGGTCACCTCTCCGTTGCACTGCTGGAGATTAACAATGCATGTGCATGAATATTAGGCGCGCCGCCACACTGCAGCGAAGAGAAGCCTAGTGGTGCTGTACCTGCATCTGCCGCCGCTGCTCATTACGATATTGCAGCTCTGCTCATCTTAAGAGCGCCCTTTTTGCATAATGCATTAGCCGCTCCTCTTGCTCTCTTCTGATGACTGTGAAAAGAGCCGTCACACGCTCATGCCCACTTGGCTACATGGGCTCCAAGATGCACTGCTGGTAATATTGCAATCCCCGGGCGGGACAGCGGGACAAGGGGGCGCACAACCTTTGTCTGGGGCGGCTATGGATATCCTGGCAGGTGTCTGGGGAGCGGAAATGTGAAAAAGGGTGTCTGTTGCATTCTGGGCAGACAATAGAGACGGACTGGGAATGCGTCTTGAAGTATCTGTCCGCATTGTTTATTTCCTGATTTGTATGTACATAACTAGACTCAGCCACGCAAGGATGAGACATTTGCCACCATCGAGGCTCAAAAAATCTGATGTTTTGAGGCAGGTCGCTACGGCATGCTAGCCTAGTGAGAAAAGGTAAAAATAGCAGCGAAGTGAAAAAGTTTGCGGGTCACTGTAGCGGTTACGCCGTAAGTTCATCGGCACCTCTGACACGACGAACCGCAGACAGCCAGCTTTTCCCATCACTGTATGTACCAATATCACAGCGCATATAGACTGGATTCATCTTGCCTTGACAGGCGCACTCTTCCAAAGCAGACCAGCCCGAGAGCCACTTTCCAGGTGTCAGCAAGCCAAAGAAAATTCCTTGCCTGGGCCAATACATACTCGGGCAGCACAAGCGCGGTGGAGACCGATAGCCCGTGGTGTGTGCCAACCCGGCTCTGGGCTTCTCGACCGGAGCTAGGCGGGTTATTAGTTAGCTCACAAGACAAGATGAGCCCTTCTGGTTCTGCAATGGAAATCCAGCCCGGGGAGTGCCACTTTTCGGGTCCCAGCGGTGGTAGCGTTGACTACTGCAAGGTCCCGCTGCGCCCGCTGATCCTTGTGTTAGCAGCCTGCTTGCTTGCTGGCCACAGCTTGATTGCTCCCTCTCTTTTCAAGCTTAGACCAGAAGCTGAGCTGGGCCCTCGCGCGCTCCGTACTGGCTCGTCGCTGGTCCAGGATTTCGCTTCAACGTCCGTCTGCAGCAAAAACCGCGTTGGGACTCCGAGCTCCCACACACCCCCTTTCC
>JARDXD010000719.1:0-32001 GCA_029218145.1 Aphanocladium album
GGCTAAAACCACACATGAATTACGCTAGTCGCCCGCCCGTCAAACATGGCAGGGGACAAAAAGAGGCCATGTTCTATTTTCGTCTGCCGTTTTCTTCATCGCATCTTGCTGCTGCTGCTGCTGCTGCTGCCAAGACTTTGGCCCTTGTGCCTGGTCCAAAACGTTACGATTGTTTGCTCTAGTGCTTCGTCCACGTCTCAGCGCAAAACCCATGGCTTGTCAATCTGACGGTTTGTATTAAAAAGCTGTATCAATTTGAATCCGTAATGTGTTGCGAATCAAAACTTGCAAGTAAGAAACAATGCCCTTTTTTGGACAAGCAAGCCCGGTTAAACTTGATTGACCTTGTATCCCTTGTAAACGCCAAACACCATACTTCCAAAAACAAGCAAACGTCAAAACTCCAGCCCACATATGCCACGTACACTGCTTTTATTCTGTATGTACTGCGCCTCTGGCCCTCGATCCTTTGTACCTCCGTCGTCGGTCCACTCTTGTTGTCCTTCTCACGATGGTGAACCGGCACTGCCGGCATTGTAACTGCCGAAACCGCCATGCTCCGCCGCAGCGTCGGCCTTCATCGTACCGTTGAGCAGTGGACATAACCTTGGAGGGGTAACTGTTAGCAAATCTTCTCTTCAAGCCAAAGGCCACACGGCAAAGCGAAATGTCAGTAGCAGCAGCAGTCAGCAGTGTCAGGAAACAGCAGTTCGTGCGAGTTTGTTTCGACATTCCATGTCGGTTGTAAATGGATCGGGTCAGTGGCGAGGATTGGCCATAAACTTTGCCCTCATTCGCTCGGCCGCAGCAGCGGCTCTGGCGTTGTATTGCTCTTTCGCCAACCTCGCCGCATCTCGTGTCGCCTCAGCCGCAACACGGTCTTGAGCCCGCCCATCTTTTTCGTGCTGTTGTCGCGCTCGACGCTCTTTCTTTGCTTCTCCTCGAATCATCTCGCGCTCCTCTTTCTTCTTCCGTCTCTCCTCGGCTAGCTGCTCCTTGGCATGTTGCATTTTGCGATGGCGCGCGTGCTTGCTCGACTGACGCAGCTGCTGTGGGAAATTGAGCTGCTTCTTGGCTGCTTCACCTTGGCTTGCTGCGACTGCTGCTGCTGCTGCTGCTGTTGACGGCTTTTTGGCCGCGGCCCACCAATCAAAAGACGGGCGTAGGGGAGGGGGAATAAATTCCATACTTTTTGTTTGTCTTGATGTGCCCAACCTGGCCACAATTGGCACACTTCCTAGTAGTACCGGTGGGGATTTTATCTCCGCCCGTGGAAGGTGATCCTGAGTCGCCAGCGGCTGCTTTCTGATGCAGCTCTTTCTGTTGCTCTCGGGCTTGTCGTCGGGCCTTGTTCTTCTCAAGTCGCTCAAGCTCCTTCTTGATTCTACACAGAGTTAGCCGGGGCACCCCCCGTAAGCGTGTTCTTCAACATACCTAATGCCTGCAAGACGGTCATGGTCGGCATTGCCCGTCGGACGCACGCTGTAGATGCTATACGTAGATAGGTGTAAGCAGGGGCTCTAAACTCGAAGCCTGTTATGTGTTTGATCTTGGCCATGGCACCAGGTCCATAATCGGATTGTGCCAGGCTGCCGAACAATTTAAGATGTAGGGAATTTCGCAGTAACAATTGCGCCATGGGGGTCAATCGCATCCATTTTCTTCGGGGCAACCCAAGGGATCGTAGTCGGATCGCTCGCTGGGGGTTCACGTACTCTTTCATCTCCAATTCCGCCTCTGTGCGTCGTTTCATGTACTGCGAAATGACAACCGGGTCGTGTACCACTTCGCATCGTGTCTGAATGGATCCGTCAGGTAGTCGATAGTCGCGCTTGATTCGGATCGCCCGTTTCTGGTGACGACTGGAAGAAGTCAAACCGCTAATCTGGCTCACTCCGTCGTCAAAGAGCGCTGGTGTCGCTGCCGCCTGAACGTTGAATCGATCATCTTCGTCTTCCTGTGGCTGAACATCATTGTCGTCATGGGCAGTTGCGTCTGTCAAAGTGGCCTTCTGCTTTTCCCAGATTTCGCGGATACCTTCCTCGTACATGGCTTGCTGCTTCTTCACGTTGTACGCATGTCCGCCGTTGGCACGCTTCTCGCGTTCAATGGCATCTGCAGATGTCGCCAGTGGTCCCTGAACGGCCTCGATATATCCACCCTTCATGGAAGTGCGGATGAAGCTGAAGCCCAGTCCATGTCCCGTCGGGTCGCCTTCTCCGTGAAGTTGAAGCATTGCCTTCTGGGCACAAGCGTCTATGAATGCTTTGGTCGTCTTCCAAGGCGCCATCTTGTCTGCAAGAGTTTCTTCTTGCTTCTCTTGCGCCTTTTTAGCTGCCTTGGCGATCTTGCTGCTATCGTCCTCGCCATCGTCCTCTTCGCCCTCGTCGGCGGCTTGAGTTTCGTCCTCAATGGTAGCGTTTCGGGGGTCATAGCCGGCATCCTCGAGTTCCTTGATACCAAGTTGCATGGCATCAAGCAAGCTTACATCCTCTGGTTTGATCATGGCGCGAACAGCATTTTCATCCGGAAGCACTTCACCAGGCTTCAGGCGCCACATGCCCTTCTCTCCACTTTCTCTGTCATACTGTAGGAATTCCTTCAGCTTCTGACGATTCTGCGTATCGGTTGAATCAGCAATGTGCCGCGTCATTTCAGACAGTTGACAGTTGTCAGTCTTGCTGTGTCGGATCATGCGGTATGCTAGCATTTTCATGCGGTTCTTGGAAGCGTTCGTGACCTTTCTACTATGGGGTCCGGGGACTTCAACAGACGGGAACGCCTGCCCCACCACGTGAATATGATCGATCTTGTGCAAATACCATCGCGATCCCTCCACACCTGTTGTGTTGCGCACAACAAGGAAGTCGTTTGATCTCGGCGTATGCTTAAAGACTGGGGCACGGTACATTTCGTTGTGCAACGTGGGGACAGTCTCACCAGCGTCCACAGTGCCGAAAAGAGAAAATGGGGAGCGATCCTCGGGAAGCAGAGTGCGGTATTCACCGAGGTCCAGCTTAGGGAGCTGCTCTTCATCCTTTTCGTCCTTGCGGCGGTAATAGTTGATAAGTTTGGTGCCCATACCAAAGTTGTTCAAAACGCGAGGCCGCGGTTCGCAGTATTCAAAAAGAACAGCAGTAGAATTGTCACCCAGAGTCAAGTCTTTGGACTTGAGGAAGACCTCATGCGCCTTGCCCTTCATCATCTTTCGCTTCTGGTGCTGAGGCTTATCAAACTTGATGCTATGATGCGAAAACTTCTTGTAGCGGAAACGAGGACGGTGGTATTCGTCCGTGGTGCCTGGTAGTCGCACCTTGTAGTATGGCCAGGTCAGCTTGATTGCTGGCATACTGTGTTCCACAGATATATTGCCCAGAGTAGCACGAACTTTGCTCTGGTGGTTCTCTTTGAGCAAGTCGTAAGCCTCGTCGTTGGAAAGGTTGAATCGCTGAGCCATAGTGCGTCCCAAACGCCCAGCGCCCGTCTGTTTGTTCTTATCATCTTGACGAGCGCGCTTGGCGTTTGTTTGAGAATCCGATTCGATTAAAAGGTGAGGATCGCTCATGTCCAGTTGAACACGCTTCGCGCCACGCTTCGTTGCTTCCTCGAAGTCGTCAAATGACGGTGCGGTGTATCGAGGTATTTCAGGCAGCCCAGACGCAATAAACTTGCGCTTTTTCGGTCTCTTCGCGTCGTCACCAAAGTCTTGCAAGAATTCTGCGTCCCACTCATCGTCTTGGTCGGCATTGAGATGCTTCTTTTGGTTGTTTTCCTTCAATTCGGCAGCCAAGCGTGTGTGGAATTCTTCCTGGAAGACTTCAATATCATTACCCCAGTCTTGGCACGCCAGTTCAATGTCGCGCATTGTGTAGCCCATTACGGGCTCACCATCGGACTCTTGGTCGATATCGAACTGGACCATTTCATCCTCGTTTTCGGCCGAGTCCTTGTCGCATAGCACAAGACGCCTGGCATCGAATGCGCTCAGCTTTTGCTTTAGGGAACCCGTCGTTGCCGGGCCAGGTATGCGGAATTGCTTTTCTTCATCTGGCGCAAGGTCGAGATTCAACTTGCTGGTAACAAGATGCTTGGGCTTCTTGACAGGCTTCTTCCCCTTCCAGGTGGCTCGCTTAGGTGGCAGCAGTTCGCTCCAAACAAGAATGTGCCCCTTCTTGTACGCAGGCCATGTCGCTTTGAGCAAATCGCCGATGGTTTCGGCAGGCGCAGGAATATCGGGGTCTTGGTTCGCGGCACCGAACATGTGCGGGTCGGGATCAAAGTTCATGCCGGAGAAGCTGAGACCAGTGTCGGTTTGTTGAGTCTCGTCGCCGGCTTCGGTGTCACGTACGCGAGGCCCTGGGGATGGGTGGTCTCCGATAGGATCAGTTGGCGAGGACGGACCTTCGCCAAAGAGATCATCAGCATCGTTACTGGTGCCACCGTCATCGGTTAGGGATGGAATCTCGAGCGAGCCGCCAGCCGCAGGCTCTTCGTCGGGTAGGTCGTCATCGCTAATGTCCTCGAAATCTTCTGCGTCGTCGGCCTTGTTCGTCTGATCGAAGGGGGTATCGTCGAGCTTCAGGCCGCCACTGGGCCCATCTTGGCTCTCTTCCAAAAGGCGCGCAATCTCGCGCTGATCGGCAGATTCCTGCGCCTTCCACTTCTCCTCGTCAAACGAGGAGAAATCCTGGTCTTCGGGCATCGTGAAACCGTGAAGTCGTGGAGCCGCGTCCCCTGTCGCGAGCCCAGAGTGTCGAAAGCGCAAGGGGGGCTAAATCATTCTTCGCGTGCACTGGTGGCTTTGCAGAGCGCAGTCCGCAACTTTATAGAAAAAGGAGAAAAGCCCTTACGCGTAGGATGTGAGCGTGAATGCGCGTGGCTAATGCAGTTGCAAGAGAACGCCAGCTTTGCAGAGAGGCAGGAAGAGAGGTTGCCTGCGGGCGATGATTCAGCATGCACGGTGGTCCGTGCGCCCGCTGGAACTTTGGGAGTTGGGCGTTTGAATTGCGCGCGTTCAATGTACTTTTCACCTAATTCCATTGTAGATCATTTAATGAAAAAAACTCTTGTGAAATATATTTTGCAGAGTTTGGCAAGTTTCCTAATCCACGTATTTTCTCCAACCCACTTCTCAGTGTTCCTGTCACTGGTAAACTCTTGTACATGGATGAGCATCAACCTAACTGAAACGATACATGATGCAAGATTATCTCCGAAATCTCTTGTAGTGTTTCACTTGCACACAATATCCAGACATATGATATATAATTTTTTTTTCAATTTCTATTGAATTATCATAACTAACTCGTTGACGTCAAGTTATTCCCAACCGCCAAGGATATCATTTTCCCAAACACATTAAAAGTCATGAACCAGGCTTAAAATGGCCAGTCCTGCAACGCTGATGGCCACCCAAACCGAAGCCGCTTCCCAAGCATATGCCAAGTATCAATAGCACCGCTGTGAAGCAAAGAAACAAAAACAGAAAGTATGATACACATTATTTTTTCGTAGCGCGGAAGAAAAACAAAGAGTAGACGGCGTGCGTCTTATGCGGCAAAGACGATGGCGGCGACAGTCGCGACGACTGGCCAGAAACCGATTGTCTCGAGAACCGTCTTGACCGCCGCAGAGCTGGCGGTGTTAGAGTTGCCGTCGGTATTCTCTATGGTGCCGTTGATGAGGAGGACCTTGCGGCCATCCTTGGTGCCGACGTTGATGACGCTCTTGTTGAGATTGGCGTAGCTTCCGTTGCCAACCAGCTCGTCAATGTTAGTGTTGTTGCCATTCTCGTCACATCCGCACTCTGCATTCTGAGCACAGCCGCAGATGATGGGAAGCGATTCCTCCTTGTTGTTGTTCGAGGCATTGCGGAAGCGGTAAGGATCGTGGTAGTTGTACATGTAGGCGCCGCTGAGCCAGAGACCAGGCCAGAAAGCAAGCGCGCCACCGATCAGAAGACCGGGAACGATGCCGCCTCCGCCGGGTCTGCTGCTGCGGCCGGCGCTGTAAGGGGTTTTAGAACCTCCCGCGTAGTACTGACCGCCGCCGTATCTGGGCTGGGGAACGCTGCCACCGCGGTTGCCAGAAGAACTCGACGAGCCGGAGCCGGAACCGCCGCGGTTGCCGGAGGACCCAGACGAACCTGAGGAGCCGGAGCCGGAGCTTGAACTACCACCACGACCGCCTGAAGAGCCGCTGGAGCCTGAGCTGCTCGAACCCGAACCGCTGGAGCTTCCACCGCGACCGCCGCTGGAGCTGCCACCTCCACGGCCGCCACCGCCGCCGCCACCCTTGCGCTTGAAAAGGTCGTGCTCTTGAACATCAACACGGGCAATGTTGAGCGGTTCGCCGATGGCCGCAGCCGAGGCGCTCGTCAGGAGCGACAGGGCAATGACTGCAAAGTCGAGTCTCATGGTGGCGAATCGAGTTTGTTTCCGAAAGTGTTTAGTGAGCCGAGATGATGGGAGATGTAAAGATGTCGTTGAATGGGCCAAGTCTGTCTGCAAAGCAAGTAACGAATGCTGCAGCACGAAGCGATGAAACTGAAAACTTCTCTTGGGGTGTGTATGCTGCCAAGACACAGATGTTACGGGGGCAGTCGCAAAGCTATATATGCATCATGGGAGGGCGGAGAGAAATGGAGGTGGCCAAAGGCCTGGGCAGCCTAAAAGAGTGCCTCGCTGGCGCTAGACAGGGATGCGGTCCGGGGTGTTCCTGCAAGCTGCTGCACGCTCCGAGCCTTCTAGGGCAGCCATGACTTCATGCAGGCGGCGCTCAAGAGCCCCAGCAACCCTAGGTTAAGGTTGGTAGGGCCCTGCTGGAATCCTGGAGGCCGCAGCTGAGCTTATTTTATTATTCCCATGGACCCAAAGGGTGGGCAACCAGTGGGGGGCCTGAAGCTGCTAATTGTTTTAGCGGGCGCCCGGCCAAAGTACTACCTACGTAGTACCCAACTACCTAGGTAGGTATGTACTACTGGTACCAGTAGAGTACCATGGGACAGCGACACAGCAGCGGAAAATGGATTTGCAGCCCATTAAAAAGCCTGGTCGGGCGCTGCCAAACACTTGCTAGCGGTACGCTCTTGCGGGGGCCAGCCATGTGCCATCCTTTGTCAACTTATCATCGCCAGTCGCTCTTTGTCTGCGTAATTGGTGGAAAGGAGCGGTGGAAAAGACGTCGCGACTCTTTGTCTCCGTTGAAAAAAGCATTTACAGCCCAACGTGGCGCGAGGCGCGGGCGCGCTGGCCTGGCTGAAGCTGTTGTCTTGAACTAGTGCCAGAACTTGGACCAGTGGCTTGACCCAGCTCTCGCAAGGTCTAAATTTAAAGTCGCGCTCTTTTGCATCTGAGCAATTTGAACCAAGCGAGATCGAAGGCCTTTTCCATCACAATCACAACTTGTTCTCGTTACATATGTCCTATCCAAATTGACCACCTGATCCTCGACACAGTTGTACCCGTTAGAGTACCAGTGCACGCGCCAGCGCCAGCGCTTTTCCTCTCGTATTGACCACTCGCCGAAGCGAGCAATCCAAAGCCACCAGCAACTCACTAGCACCGTTCCTTACTAGTGACTAATCGCCCAGCAACTGTCCAAGTTTGCGAGCTACCGTTCAGCCTCGCCAGCTCATTGCCTAGAACAGAATAATGACGATGATGCCAAGACTCCAGCGACCAGACCGTCCATGCTGTACATGTTTGCTCCTATCGTTTCTCCGCGGCCAAGGCACCATCTCAAAAGTCCGAAGCGACGTCAAGATGCTTGAGATGCGAGGTGTAAGGCTGAGGCGATGGACACTATCCCTGCCGATTTGGCCACTGCTCCCTTACTGATGACCGTCAAGTGACGTCTATGTGCATTTGTGCTCCGCCAAAACCTGTATATACATTGTGGCGGTTTTCACTCTCAATCAATTGCTCGCAAAGGAATATCATCGAATGTGGTGACGAAATAGATAGAAAGGACAGCAAGTCCACCTAGGCGGCCGCCTCATGCCTCTGCGTGATAGCACCTTTCGCCTCCTCCCCGCCGACCAACTGCCGCGCATGAGTAATCCTGTACAGGACGGGCATTGCGACCGGACATATAAACTCAAATTCAACTTCCATCGTTCTCCAGTTCTTCGCCATCCTCGCCCCAGCAGGTTCTTCTACCTATCGGTCTACTAGGACCCTGGAGTACTGCGCCTCGCCCCAGCTGAGGCTGTGCAGGCCCCAGTGGCGTTGTCAGCTCTGCATCGCGACATAGGCACGTGTTTGTCGATTTGATCTTCACCTTCGTGCGAAAGTTGCGAGTATGCCTTAGCTGGAAGCCTCGGGCGTTCATCGAGCCTCTTAGATCTTGGGACAGACCTTCGTGGTCACCATCTCCGGACGTTTCACTGCATAGGCGAGCGGCCTACCGTCGAAGCCGACCAAGTCTTGAACAGCGACCTGGATTTGGGACGCAAACTTGCAGCGCGTAAATGAAATTAAAACAATACGAATTTTGTAGAGAATTTCGAATCAGAAACATCAAGACAACAATTTTCTACAACAATCCTGTACATTCCCTTGCCGTTTGTAAGCCGATGGAGATTGCTAGCTTCAGGCTACAGCCAGATGCGGCCACTAACTAGCTACGGCCCCAGCCGCCACCAGTCAGTGCAGCATTGAAAATCTTCGTATCCCAGCAATCTCTATGACACCGCGCCTTGGGTACGGGCGCAGCATCGCCACGCCTGTCAAATTCTGTGTCACACACGCGATCGCTGCCCAGAAACCATGCTGTCCCCGCGCTCCCAGGCGAGAGCATCGTCCGTACCACGCCGGCGCAACGGGCGGCCCCAAGCCTGCGAGCCGTGCCGAAGTCGCAAGGTCGGCTGCGACCACCAGCTGCCCGTCTGCTCGCGCTGCCAGAGGGGCCACATTGAACACAAGTGCGTCTACCTCGTCGCGGCGAAAAATCCGCTGTCGCCGACGCCGCCGCGCAGCCGCGAGCGCACAGCCTCCAACCTGCCCTCGCCGGTCCTGACCTCTGCCGCGGCGGCCGGGACGAGAAACGCTAGCCCCAGGGTGCACCATTCCGAGTACACGTCCGGCGACGCCCGTCCCTCGGAGAGCCTCCGGTACGAGGCCCTTGGGTACATGGGCGCAACGAGCTTTTCCACCGACCTGGAGGAAGCCCAGCGGCGGCTCATGTCCATGCCGGGAGCCGAGGCCCGTTTCAGCTCTGCACCGCCGAGAGACGAGCCCTCACACTCGCTGAAAGACTTTCAGCCCCCGGCCGCAGCTCTGAGGGTCATCCGGAGCATTCCTGACCGCGCTTCCAGCTATTTCTTGTTCGGGTCTTATCAAAACATTCACGACTCTTGGTGTCGACTGGCAGCGCGATGGCTACTCGATTCGCTCTGGGAGACGTTTGGTGACATTCTAGAAGGGGACAGAACTGACAAGTCGTTATCTGCCATGGCAAAGAGGCTGTGCCTAAACACTACATCAGTTCTACGGGAGGATCACACAGACCCAAAGGAGTGGTTCAAGGAGTTTTCTGGTCTCAACATGCGATGGGAGTGCATCGGTATTCTCTTTGCTTATTGGAGCTCCGGGCTTCTTAGCTTACCGCGGGAGGCTTTCAAGAACAGCTGTAAGGCGCTCAACGACATGGATAGAAGGACAGCCCTTGACTTTTACAAGGAGCTGGTCGCCGATTGTGCTAATCTGTGCTGGAACGTGGGCAATGGAAACACATTGCTCTGCTTTCTTTTGTTCAAGAGGAGTCTGTTGCAATCCAACATTGGCGGTGACGGAGGTACGTGTCTGACTCACTGGTATTGAAAAGAACGATGAAAGAAACTAACAGACTTGAATCAGATATTCGCCATTTCAGGCTACATGGCGACCTTGTTGCGCTGACAACCTACCTGGGCTTGCATACATCCAACGCTCCATTTGCCGACCGCTCCGTGTGTGTGCAAATTAGAAGGCGGCTTTTTGCTGGCATCTTCAACATTGATAAAATCATTGCCATTTTTACCGGCCGCCCGCCTCTGCTGAGTCAACGTTTCGTCTCCCAAGCAGAGCCCCTCGACATATCGGATGAAGAGCTGCTGCAGGTCCCTCTTCGGCGAGGCGCGAAATACAGCGGCGTTGACTCGGCGGGATGGAGCCTGGGAGACAAGATTCTTCCCGTCTCGCCGCTGCGAGCCAGAGTCATGATTGCCTACGTCCGCGACTCGATCCTGGAGATGGCGCTACGAAACACGCTGATTGCCTGCGAAGATCCGCTTCTGGAGCTCAAGCAGAAGGCTGTGCAGCTGCACGATAGCTTTCCGTCAAGCCTCAAGTACATTTCTGGTGACATTTTGAATCCAGAGCTAGACTCGGTCAAGGTATACACGAGGCTGCACGTCACCCTAGAACACCTGCACAACGTCTTCTTCATTGAGCGGCTGCTGTCCAAGCTCCACGAGGGCGTCACTGCGGAGCTTGTGCGGATCAGCCTGGAGATAATAGAATTGTCGCTGCTCCCCTGTACAAATCGGCAGCTGACGACGGGTGTCATGTGCGACACTGATTGGA
The DNA here is from genome assembly GCA_029218145.1 of Aphanocladium album. Classification (NCBI taxonomy): domain Eukaryota; kingdom Fungi; phylum Ascomycota; class Sordariomycetes; order Hypocreales; genus Aphanocladium; species Aphanocladium album. The sequence goes on from JARDXD010000719.1 coordinate 10,566, forward strand.
TGCTCATGGCGTATGGTGCGCCGGCGGGCGGTGTCATTTGCATGGAGCTGCTTCGGCCCGCTGCGGCGTCGTCTGGGGCATCTGGCGTCAAAAGATCGGCCATGGTCCAGTCTTTGAGCATGCTTGTGGGATGTCTGAACGCCGTGCCGCCGGACGCGCCCAACTACGGTGTCAGCGCAACCTTGAAGAGGATTATTGAGCAGGTGCTGGACCGCGTGCTGGACCCGCCAGCGGAGACAACAGGTCAAGAATTCTCCGTAGAAGGTTGGGAGACTGATTTTCTGGTCGATGCCACTGATCTCTTTAACTCGGATCTTTTAGATACATTTGACTGGTTTCGGCCGTAGCAGACCATCCCAATTTAGATACCCAAGCCAGTGCGCATGCGCTCTGGACAGTGCATTGTTAAACATGATATTTGAATCATTTGCTTACATGTCTATTGGACCAAGCTTTCTCATAGTCATTATCGCATGCTGTCCCGGTGACTGTGCCACGGATGCGCAGGACTACTTGTAAGCGCGTGATGCTCAGCCAAGATACTGCCCCACCTCCAACCTCATCATCCATCCCCAGAGGAGCGCAAATGCTTCAACATCATCTGCGCTGCTACAAAACGAGTCGCAATACGTTTGTTAATCCCCATTTATCGATCTAGAAACAGAAACAAAGGAGCAGCTTTTTTAGTCATGGCGGATGACTTAGATAGGAGTTTGCTTGATCGCCTTCAGGCACTGCGAGGTGGCTCAGCTGGCAGTCAACCGTCGCTTGCGCCCCAGTGAGTCCAAGTGGTTTCTGCCCGCCGTCTGCTCAAGTTCTTCATATGCTGATGAGATCCTAAAGGAAAATCAAAGTCGATGTTATTGAAAGGGCCAAAACACCAACAAGAGAGGATGCGCTGACGGCACGACTCAAATCACTCCGCGAAGGCTCCGCGACACCTGAGCCGGAGCGACGACGAGCGTCACCAAAGCCGGTCGCTTCACGAACAGCTGCCCCGTCGGAAAAGCAGAACGCCGACACTCCAGTAACATCAGAAAAGTACACCATCAAGGATGAGAATATTGAAGAGATTCTTGAAACCGACGACGACACGTTGCAGGAACTCTTGGCAGACGTCACACCAGATGAAGAGCGCGGCGCCGCAAGCACACAGGAGCCCAGCGACGAGCAAGTCAAGGCGCTCCTGGAAAAATTGGCCAACGATATTCCCAAAGATACGGATGAGTGGCCCAAGTACCAGGATAGCGACGGTGATGAGCTAGATTCTGACGACTCGGACAGCGAGGCCATGAAGCGCAAGGTGAAGGACGTCATGGAAAGGCTTCAAGACGAGGCAGAGCTGGAGGCATCACACAGTGAAAAGGATTCGGAAGTAAAGGACTTTCAGGATCCACACGATGAAGCGATTCATGATACTGCGGCTGCCGACCTCGGTCTGCCGTCGGTTCCATCTGACCTTCAGGAGATGCCCTCCTCGCCAGGTGCCAGCAAACAGGGCAAACCGGATCTAGACGACATCGCCGCGCGCATGGCAGCGCTGCGGGCGCCAAGCCACAACACAGACGGCGGTGGCGACGACGACGAAGGCTCGCCGAACTTGCCGTCGGTGCCGACCTCGCGGCCTTCAGCCAAGCCCGCGAAACGACTGGAGTCGCGGACCAAGTACACCGACGACGATGTGGACAGCTGGTGCACGGTATGCCTCGAGGATGCTACGCTGCGGTGTCTGGGCTGCGACGACGACGTCTACTGCGCGCGGTGCTGGCGGGAGATGCACATTAGTCCAGCGGCGGCGTTTGACGACCGCAGCCACCGGGCCGTGCAGTTTACAAAGGACAAGAAGAAGAAAGAGGAGCCTCGAAAGGTGGCATTAGGCGCATAGCACTTTTACAAAAGAGAGAGAAAGAGGCGCATCATTAGAATGGAAGCAGCATAACATGATTATCCTACACAAATATCCTTTCCAATAGGCTCATTCGTTATCATCATCATAAACAACTCATGGCCCTTTCTTGCACACACACACACACACAGCACACGAGCGTACTAGTATCTCAATACGCCTTTGAGAATCCACTGTTTCAAAGTTAGCCACTGTTTTTTTTTGTCATCAAGTTCTTCGGCAAATGTCCGCGGGAGAAAGGGACTTACAATCTGTCCGTTGCCCACCTCAATCGCCACCTTATCCACTTCGACCTTGTCCGGCATGATGACGCGCTTCCCATCGCCGCCCTCCTCCCACCAGACCTCGCCGCCCGCCAGGGTCTTGACCTTGGTCCCCGCGGGCCAGGGGCTCTGCGGCACGAGGTGCGCCTCGACGAAGCGGCGCAGGTTGGCGTCGGCACGATCCTTGCCGTCCTCGCCCTCGTACGCGTCCGCGCCGAGCGCGCTCAGCTGCTGCGCGTCCTCCCAGGGTTTCCGGGGGAGACCCTCGACGGCCGAGTTGAGCGGCGCGAGGACCGTCGTGCTGTCGGCGCCGCTGCCCAGGCGCTCGGCCGTCCGCTCGCCCTGCCGCGCGAGCGACGAAAAGGTCGTCAGGGCCCGGTTCGAGCCCAGCGTGTCGCTGAGCCGCACGGCGGGCTGGATCGGGTGGTGGTGGTCGTCGTCGTCGGCCGCCTCGGGCATGGTTCCGGCGGCGGCGAGTTGCTTCTGCTGGCGGATGTTGTGTGGCAGGCGGTTTGCGGTGGTGACGTCGTTGTGTCGTGGGGTCGTGCTGTGCAGGGCGGCAACGGCGGGCAGCAGAACGAGACAGCTGGACAGCGCGATGACGCAGCAGCGCATCACACAATTCTTCAACGAGGTGCTTTTGCTAGCACGCCAATTGTTGATTTTTGGCGGAGATTAATAAGTGGCAAAAGTTTTGTGTTATATGGACACTTGTGCCAAAGCAAGTTTGTCTGGTGTGGTGGACTGGTAAATCGGCGCGAAGGAACATCAATCGACAAAAGTCCCACTTGGTGCATCACAAGGTTTAAAGTTCACATAAATAACACACTCTTTAATATGCTCTACGCTTAAGAGAAGGAAGAATAGCTTATGGGTTATTAGAATTAATCATGTAATCCAGATCGTCATGTAATAGCTATATATTATTACCTGTGTGATGTCAATTTTGGGTGCTCGCATGTGATGGCCTGCGCTGTAGATCTGATAGCTACCTCGATGCGTGCAACCGGCCAAGCCAATATCTTCAATTATGAAAATTATTCTCATGTCCCAACAGCTACGCTGCATGGCATTACTATGAGCAGAGTCACACTTCTGAAGACGTGAGCTTTGATTGTAAACGTCAGCTGTTGGACACAAGTGTGTTGTCAAAGCTGGCTGTCATCTACTACAGCTTGAGAGTGTTCAGATACGGACATTTAAAACTTGAGCGTTGTAGTCTAGCTACGGTCCGAATTCAATAATAATACCTAACTCATATTTGATGATTTCACCCATTTCAGGTTTTGGGCTCGAGACGATTTCGTGCCTCGCGGCAGTCACGGAGCCTCTGATAGTTTTCGATACAGCCGACTCGGCCACCGCTCTCTTGGCCTTGACTTGTATGTTGAATTCTACGCTCTCGGAAAAGTGCAACCAGGGTTGGCTGCTTGTTTGAGAAGGCGTGGGGCAGGCCGAGCCTTTACTTGCTTAGACACTCAAGGTGACTGCGAAGAGGGTAAATATGAGCACGAGGATCAGTGCCGAGCGGACTGTCCTGCTGGCGGTAGTAGGAAATATACGCGGAACTGTCCTGCCGTGCAGGCTGCACAGTATCTATTCCAGTAGCTGCTCCGTGACCAGCTTCTGGAGTTTCACGGGAGTGAAACCCGTCTTGACTCGATCTGCTTGTCGTAGTCCCGTGAGCCACTCATCTCGTCGGCTCTCGACGTCTCTCTGCGCAGACATTGTTTTTTTGCGGCTTTTTTCAGCTTCGAAGTCCTCACGATACACTGGAAATAGTTGCCATTTCCCCTTGCTTGGCGAGTCTCTGCTCAAACCAATGGCCTCAGAACGTCAATCAGATCTCGAGCGTGTGTAGCCCCAGCAAACGTATTTCCACTGCCGCCACCAACAAAATCCCTCAAAACCTGTCGTTGCGGGTGTTCGTGTGTAGTCGCGGATGCCCTCGCTGAAGATTCGTAGATTGTCGTCGTAAACACCGGCGCACTCCATCACAAAGAAAATAATGAATCGACGTCAGTGAACGAATGGGGCATCAACCGCCGAGACTTCCCCGCGCCAGCGCTGCTCCACAGCTGGCTGCCTAGCTGGTTGAATGCTTGTTGATTACTTTGGCCGTGGCTGGGTCCACGAGGCGTTCGTTCGGTCGGCGGTATCGGACAGTTGGAAAACAAATCTGTATCATGGGTGATTAAATGTCGATTCAATACCATAATTGATTGCGAAACGTCCAATTGATCTGTTGCGATGGATTCAGAGCACATGGAATTCTGCTGTAGTCTCTGGGTGTTGCCGGGTTCGGTGTTTCGCGGTTTGGTGAGGTGCCCAGGCCACGCCACATGTTGGGACAGAGACCACGCCAACGCTTCACCGCACTCCAAGGAGGGCAAAAGCTACGAGCATTTACGGTCGCATAGAGGTGATGCAACGTATATATGCACCCACGGAGTCTAGGGCCTGTATGGAAATGACAATAACAATGCCGTCGTCCGAAGCTAGCTGTGTCGGCACTATCAGTCGCAAATCGGCATCTCCAATTATTGTGAGCTTACCCCAAGTGCACTACGTCGTTGACTTTCACGTGAAGGATGCTCTTCGCCAATCATGGCGCAGGTATTAGTTGGACTTGCAGCAGCGCCACTAATAAGCAACGAGAGAGTAAGAAAAAAGCCGGGTCATCAGACCGCGACCAGGCACGGAGAAGATACCCCTCCAAGCTATTCTTCGTCCCCCAAGGCGCCCCCCAGAGTGTGGGGAACCAGACTGGTGTTGCGCCCGTGGGGCTGCAAGTTGGAGGAATTCACATGCAAATATGTACCTACGTGTCACCAGACTTTTTTTTTGGTGTTGAGCTTGGGGTCGTATTAGTACATGCAGGTGAGGCTTTGGCATGTGGGAATTGACAGGCTCGAGATGGTTACAAAGAGTCAAAGGATTTATGACAATGTGTGGTTTTCCGTAGTTGTTTCGATTGGATGCTTGTGGAGAGGATGGTGAAGTGCTTCTCGTATGTGAAGCGGGAGGGCCGAGGCTCCGTCGTCGGCCATCAATGTCCCTCCATAGGCTCCGGATCAAAGCATGAAATGGTTGGCTGTGCATGCCTATATGCGCAGCGTCAGGGCGCGTTCTTTCTTCCGTCGAGATTCACGAGCTTCTAGAGCCATCGCAGGCTGCTATTCCGGCATAGCTTGCAGGATCGGCCCGTTGTCTCGCTCAAGGTCGCAAAGTCCCCTTACCCCAAGCAGACGCTGAGAGGCGTCGCAGCTCGTGCATGCATGCCGTCTCATTCTTGCGACAGCCATCTCGTGCCAGGCTGCCAGCACATGTGTCCTGCAACAGCGGGCGCATGGCCTCGTGGAATTGGTGAGACGGCCTCGCCTTGCGCTACGCTGATAGTGGCAAGCTGGCCGTGGCAAGCTCCGAAGAGGCCCTGTAATTCGTGGGTGCTTGGGCCCTTGGGGGATTGCAGAGCTAGGAGAGTAAGCGCCGGCTACTCGGTCGGAGGACATGTGGATGCTGCCGGGAGCAGCGTGGTGTCGGCTGGAGGGCTGAGGGGAATAGTAGATGAATCTGGAACGGAGTTTTTGCCGATGATTGTGAGAAAGCCATGGAAGATGGCGACGATGTTGATGATGATGATAACTGCTGAATCTTGACAGGTGATGATGATGAATTGATATTTTCCTGTTGGTAAGGTACTCAAACGCTCGCAGCTGGCAATGGCCAAGCAAACAGGCACTGGTGGCGGGACGCTACAGCTGCTGCCAGCTGCCACCGGCACCCAGCAAACGCTGCTCATGGCAACTGGCGGCGCTCGCCCCCCGGTTTCGTTCGTTAGCAGCACCTGTCCAAGTGGTACTTGCTCAGCCACCCACCAATGGCGGTAACTCCATGTCACTTCTTCCCCAGTGACGCATGCTGCTCGCCGTCCCCAGTCAAATGCTCGTCCCCAAAATTGACCTCGGCTGTCCCATCGTCCTCGGCGTGCTGGCTCCACCATTCCACCCCATGGTCTCATAAACTCCAGAGTCCGGAAGCCATTTTAACCTTTGTTCTTCTCCTCATTCTTCCCTCTCTCCATCTTCTTTTTCTTCCTTCAACCCTCTCCAAGCTCATCTGTGTGCGCAGGCCTCTTCCATCTTACCGCCTGCTCTTCACTCTTGCGTTCCTCTTCGCATTCTCCCTTCGCCACACTCACCTTCTCACACACACAGCACAATGGCTCCCAGAGTAATTGTCGTCGGTGGTGGTCGTAAGTAGCACTCATTGACCTTGGGTTCGCGCGGGCTGCGCTTGTCTTTCGTATTCGCGCGCCCAAAGGCCGAGCGGGCTTCTTGCCTGCGCGTGCCCGCGAACTTGTTTGTCTCGTAATCGCATTGCTGACGCCTACTTTCTAGTTTCCGGCCTGAGCGCTGCTCACACCATTTACCTGGCCGGTGGCAACGTCGTTGTCCTCGACAAGCAGGGTGAGTAGATTTGACAAATAATCCGTTTGCCGCTGGTTCTATGCGCTAACCACACTCCGCCATAGGTTTCTTCGGTGGTAACTCGACCAAGGCCACCTCTGGTATCAACGGTGCCCTGACCCGCACCCAGGTCGACAACAAGATTGGCGACAGCGTCAAGCAGTTCTACGAAGATACCCTCAAGTCTGCCCGTGACAAGGCCCGTCCCGACCTTATCAAGGTCCTGACCTACAAGTCTGCTGCCGCCGTTGAGTGGCTCCAGGATGTCTTCAACCTGGACCTCACCCTCGTCTCCCGCCTCGGGTAAGTTTACGCAGCGCCCAGCAGCCTCGGCCTCGGCCCCTCATGATTTCCATCAGAACCAGCCGCTAACCCATTCTTTTCACAGTGGTCACTCCCAGCCCCGAACCCACCGTGGCCACGATGCCAAGTTCCCCGGTATGGCCATCACCTACGCCCTGATGCAGCGCCTCGAGGAGCTTGCCGAGACCGAGCCCCACCGCGTCCAGATCATCAAGAAGGCCCGCGTTACCGGCCTCACCAAGGAGGGTAACTCCATCCTCGGTGTCAGCTACGAGTTCGACGGCCAGAATCAGACCCTTGAGGGCCCCGTCGTCCTCGCCACCGGCGGTTACGCTGCCGACTTCAGCGAGACCTCTCTGCTCAAGAAGCACCGTCCCGATACCTATGGCCTTGCCACCACCAATGGTACCCACGCCACTGGTGACGGTCAGAAGATGGTCATGGATATTGGCGGTAACGGTATTGACATGGACAAGGTCCAGGTCCACCCTACTGGTCTCGTCGACCCCAAGGACCCCGGCTCCAAGTGGAAGTTCCTTGCCGCTGAGGCCCTCCGTGGTGAGGGTGGTCTTCTCCTCAACGCCGATGGTGACCGCTTCTGCGACGAGCTCGGCCACCGTGATTACGTCTCCGGCATGATGTGGAAGGAGAAGGACAAGGGCAAGTTCCCTATCCGCCTCGTCCTCAACTCCAAGGCCTCCACCGTCCTTGACTTCCACACCCGCCACTACTCTGGCCGTGGTCTCATGAAGAAGATGTCCGGCCAGGAGCTCGCCAAGGAGATTGGCTGCACCCCCGACCACCTCCAGAGCACCTTCAAGACCTACAACGCCATTGCCGACGGCAAGCAGAAGGACCCCTGGGGCAAGAAGTTCTTCCACAACATGCCCCTTGACATCAACGACACCTTCCACGTCGCCCTCATGGAGCCCGTCCTCCACTTCACCATGGGTGGTATCGAGATCAACGACAAGGCCCAGGTCCTCAACCAGGACAAGCAGCCCTTCGACGGTCTCTTCGCCTGCGGTGAGCTGGCTGGTGGTGTCCACGGTGCCAACCGTCTCGGTGGTTCCTCCCTCCTCGGCTGTGTCGTCTACGGCCGTGTCGCTGGTGACACTGCCAGCAACTACCTCTTCCAGAGGGCCCTCAACGGTGCCGGCTCTGGCGCCGCCCGTCTGGGCCAGATCTCTCTGCACCTCGACCCCTCTGCTCCTGGCAAGCTGACCGTCGAGTGGGCCAACGGTGGTGCCGCCGCCGGTTCCGCCCCTGCTCAGATTGCCGAGGCTCCTGCTGCCGCTGCTGGCGGTGCCGCTCCCTCTGGTGGCGCCAAGGCTGAGGCCAAGCCCTTCTCCATCCCCGAGAAGGAGTACACCATGGAGGAGGTTGCCAAGCACAACACCAAGGACGACCTCTGGGTCGTCGTCAAGGGTGTCGTCATGGACCTCTCCAACTGGCTCGACGACCACCCCGGCGGTCCCCAGGCCATCATGAACTTCATGGGCCGCGACGCCACCGAGGAGTTTGAGATGCTTCACGACGATGAGGTCATTCCCAAGTACGCTCCCAACCAGGTCATTGGCCGCGTCAAGGGCCAGGAGCCCAGCCTCGAGCTGTAAAGCGGCTGCTCAACCTTGAAAGATGTTGAAGCAACACAGTCGTACATTATTATTTTTAACGGATTGATGGATATAGAGTTTGATGCGGATTAAAAGAATTCCCCAACATGTATCAGCCCAAGTGGAAGATGACCTGGGAGGGGGCAATTTGGCGCTTGGGACCTTTTTTGATTATTTACTTTATTATGTCTTGTGTATTTGGATTATTCCCTATGTATTCTTGACGTTGTACAGATAGCAATGCATGCATATGAAGAAACTTGGCTCTAAAGATGTGATGTAATGATGGTAGTCGTTCAACAGTAGCAAACTACATAATTTTCCATCAGAAGAAGGTGTTGAGGAGGTTCTTTTTTCGCCTGTGCTGTGGGCAAGAGTCGTACTATGGTGCTACCCGGGACTGTGACCCTGTCCACCTCTCATGAGAATGTCGGGGAGGTTGCGACGAGCTCGGCAGGATGTGGCAGGCGATTCTTGATGCTATATACTGCTCATTGGCGGCATAGGTTAGATCAATGCACATGACAATTACATGATGAATACGCAAGAGCCGCACTTTATTCTTGCGCAAAGTGTCCACGGCCTGTTTCGGCATCATCGCGAACCGAGCCCAAGCCGAGATCCGACTCTTGTGACAAATTTTCTTGGCATCATGACATGACAAAAAGTAAACGGTGAAGGTTCTGTCTCTTTGTTCTATTTTCGACCTTCTTATCCCCCAATTTACCTACTCTCTTGCGTTTTCGACTGCACATAATTACATAATAACGGCATCTTGCTTATCCCGGCTAGGGCCTCGGAAGCTGTTTGTCGGTTGAGCAAAAAACAGACGACCCGCAGCGTAAGCCGTAGCGAGGCTCGGGGCTGGGGGCTGGTAGGGGGGGATGTTCTAAACCATGGCATGAACTGTTTTCTATGACTCGTACCTTGACGAGGCGTGTCAAGAAAAAAAAAAACTCCATGTAAGAAAACAATAAAGGCGCCAGGCATTTGTTGAAGCTTAGATCTACTATTTAGGTAGGTGACGGGTCTCGCTAGTTTAGTGTCGCCGGAGGAGAGGTCATCGTGGCGGCTTACACCCTCAGAGAGCCAAGGAGGGCGATGAAGTGAAAATATACATCGCCGATGGTTGGTACCCTGGAGAGGGCCAATCCATCACACGGGATCTTCCGTCATGTACGAGCCCAATTGATCAAATCAGGGGACTCAAACGAGTATCTTTGCTCACCTGTATATGCACACTCTACAGCCTGATTTCGCAGCCGGCTGCCCAGGTGGCATATAGATAGGGACAGACAGCAAAGCGCAAAGCGCCTCTGATCATGGTGTGAGCAGCGCAACCCACTTCCGAAATCCTACCAGACGGGGCCAAATCCATCAATTTGATTCAAAGCTTGACAACACAGAAAAGAGACCTTGAGAGCCCGCAATAGCCGTAGGGGGAACCTAGCTTGCTTAAGTCGGGAAGCTGCTCTACTAGGAAACAAGCTTATTACACACAAGAAAGCCTCAACTACGTGAAAAAGCTTTAACTAGCGCGAGAGCCACTTGCGTTTTGGGGCTGCAATATTACATGGGGATATCGCTGTCATGCCATGAATGGTTCGGCTGTGGAGATGAGACAGTCGGGTTGTCGACAGAGTTAGGAGATGGAGCACTCACCAGAACATGCCGATGTGCACGTTGCAGGCCATTCCGCCACATTGCAAAAGCCGAAGCAGGGAGATTACCTTTGCATGCTCCGCCAACGCCTCCAAAAGCCACTTTCGCTATGCCCTGCCACGAAGTTGCTCGGCTGTCCCCGCCCTACGAGGACGGACTACGTAGAAGGATCGAGTTGAGCGGAGCGGCACATGGCCGAGGACCACAGGCACCGTGTGGTGTTGGCTAAAAATGTGCCGGCACTGTGCCTCAGGAGAGCCTCCGTGATGCATGTTCGTCTGGCCAGATGGTCTGGAGGAGAAGCTCATGTTCCCGATTTGCTCCGGGATGTGGTAATAATATGGCACTGATATCATCCACCTTTGACCTCAAGTCATACCGTTGGGTAATTTCTCCGAAGAAATGGAGAGCTCTGTAACAGCGAACTGAGTAACTGGATCGCAGTTCTAATGATAGGATGCCATGCCCATTCCGAATCGGAAGTAGCAACCGGGGTCGAATACTCGCCGGTAGGGCAACCTGAGCACGCAGAATGCTGAAGAAGGGGAAAGGCAGAGTGGGAATGGGGGGCGAGCGAAACAGAAGCAAGACAGCACCCTGGTGCAAAGGCACGAAAATAGGCAGCACGCTATTTGCGTAGCACGGCGTTGGCCAGATGTGTGGTTGAATGGAATGCTGGGCAAGGTGATGCAGGTCAAGTGGCTCGCCAGATTTGAGACACTTCAGAGGGAACTGGCGCCAACGAACCGAGGGCGGAGATTCTTGATTAGCAGTCCGGCCATGTCCAGCTGAGAGAAGAATGCTAATCTTCTAGAGCGAAAGTGTTCTTTCTTTTCCTGGCCAACATGAGAATAGAGTTCGGAGGTTTTGAGATGGCGGTTTGCTTCGACGCTGCACTAGCATCTGCAGTGCCAGGACCAGCCCGGACCCTCTGTGGTCCAAGACAGCCCGGGTCTGCACTGTGTAGCAAGCGGTTCGATACCGTGCTTATTGCTTGAGCTAATAAAAGGGTGGAGATGGCGAACTGGGTGCCGAGTGCAAAAGTTGCTGCATCAGAGCATGTTGGGAGGCCCTGTCAAATGATTTCAAAACCGCTAAACCGTCGGGGGCTTGGCTTGCGGGAGACGAGGCGTCGTTGGACTGTCATAATTCGTTGGCTGGTGCAGGCTAGCGCAAGACCCTCCGCCACAAAAAATCAGCAGCAGAACGTCGACAGCGCGGGCTTTTTTGGCTTCGAGCTTGGCTGATGGTGAGAAGGACTAATGAGAGTAGGAGTGCAGGGGTTGTGGCACAAGGGCCGCGGCAGAGAGAAGGTGATTCCAGACGGGATGCAGGCTGGTGAAGCAGAGGCCATGTCGAGCAGGGCAAGGCGTCTCCCCCGCCAAGTTGACGGTGGGCTGTTGGGAGAGGAAAAAACAATATCAGGTGGCTAAGATGATCATTGGCAGCGGGGTTGACAGCATGCATACCGGGAGGCGTCGTGGTGAACGGTGAGTGGTTAAGGCTCAAAAGCAGGCTGATGAAGCGTTTGCCAACAACACCATCTTGCGTTCGTGCGTCGCAAGGAGCAGTCGTCCGGGGCCATCACATCGTAACGAAGGGGTTTCAGACGGACGAACGATCGATCTCTGGAGGGCCAGCAGAAGCAGGAGGATGCAAGTTTGGATCAGCGACTAAAAATGGCATGGCACGGCAAACGGGTTGCAGCTGAGAGATGTTAGACGAGAGGACGAGTAGTGGTGGAGGAGCCTGTGCCTGGGAGCCGGTGGAAGGTGGGGAGTCGACGGGCGACAGGCAAGCTGGTAGTGCGTGGCGGCCACTAACGGGAGCAGCTACTACGTACAGCGGTGAGTGGGCAGGGTGTGGTTTGTGCAGATTGCAGGGGATGCGGCGAGCGGCAGAGTGCATGAATGGCCAAGATGGGTGAGAGCTGGAGTCGTTGTGCAAGAATCTGTTAGCTTTTTTATGGGATACAGCCAAACAGCCCGCAGGTGCTAGTTGGCAATCGGTAGCTGGCTGATATTCCGGCGAGCTGCTTATTAGTGTTGGCGTTGCGGAAGAGTGCAAGTCTGGGGAAGCGGGGACACCGCAGACGCTGCATTCCTGTGAGCACCAGCGCCCAACCAGGCAAGGCGCTGAGCCAGGGAGGGTGGGTCACCACGAGAACAGAGACATGGCTGTTGCGAGGATGCTGGAAGAGGGGCAGGCCAGCTGGCTGTACGTAGTACGTACCAGGTTCGTTCCCAGCAGTAGGAACTGGTTGGTAGCAGGCTAGAAGCTGGCACAGGATGTAAAGTGAGCAAAAGCCACATGTATCTGTACTTGACGCCAGGCCCGCTTTAACTGTGGCAGCTTCTGAATCTGACCAATCAATGTCCCCGTATATATAGTCGAGCCAATCACAGCTCACCACCATTGCTGATCTTGGCCCTTCCCAACACCCCCTTCGGTACCGCTACTTGTTCTTCACTTTTCTTCCCTGCCGCACCACCACACCACCCACTTCACATCACCATGCGGCGCCCATGGCATGGCCCTGACTGACTCTTACCTGGCTCCCTCGTTCAGCATCCGCCCCTCCAAGACTCCCAAGACTTGCCCCAAGACTCGCCTGGTGTCAGCGAGCCCGCTTCCTCGTCCCCGTCTCCTTGTCATCTCGTCCCTGTGGTGCCCTGTCGTTCCCCCGTCAGGTCAGTTCCAGGCTCTCCCAGCAGATCCCCCCTCCCCAGCCGGCCAAGGTGGACGCTCCGCTGCAGCTGCACCCGCTGTAATGCCAGTAGCGGTTAGGCGGTGCGCTCGCTGTGGCCGTTCAGCTGCCTGCTGCCACTTCTCGTCTCTTCCTTTCTTTCTGGCCTCTCTCTTTCTCACCACCAACACTCCACATTAAACTTACCATCCTTACCCAACGCCGTGAATCTCACCTCTCCTTTCCTCGCCGCCCAACCTCAACGAGCGCCGATTTCCTCCTCGACGACCTCTCCCGCCGTGTCGCGATCTAATCCGCATATTATCGCTAAATCTACTATTTTCACCATTTTCGCACAGCCAACGTCGCTACCCGCTTGCGACTCCCCGCCCGCTGCAGAAAATCGCCCCATCTTGACGATCAACCGTTGACAACTTCATCGTCCACCGCTACCCTCGATTCTTGCTTCGACGACGGCCGCTTCTGGCAATACTCTACCCCCCTTCGAATAAAGCGCGTACGATCGCCGCCGACGCCTACCGTGGATTGATTCATCCCGTTCCGACGCCATGGCGATTGCCATGCGCTGGCATAAGCCCGACAATGTCGCTGGCTCGTCAGCCCCGGCCATCATGGTCGGCCTCTTTGTCGCTTCCGGTGGACTTTTGTTTGGCTACGACACAGGGTAAGCCATGAATCTCGCCTCTTAGCCCTACCATTTGGCGTTCGACTTGGTTCTCGGCCAGGGATTGTCAAGACCCGACGACCCATCAGCGCCTGACTCCCTTGCTGGACCGGGAAAACACTTGACATATCTGTGGAAGAGACCTGGGAAGCGCTCCTTTTTGTCCTATCCAGTTTTCTATCGCCCAAAATTGTGCCGTTTCAAGCCATGCCCTCTTACATGAATACTGACCTTCGTCTTAGTGCGATAAATGGCATCCTCGCCATGGACGAGTTCAAGAAACAATTCGCTACAAATTGCAGCTCTGGCGGCACCAACACCAATCTTTGTCCTAGGGACTCGTCAATAATAGTCGCCATTCTAAGTGCCGGAACTGTTCTCGGTGCCATGGCCGCCGCCCCATTTGGCGACTTTCTCGGACGTCGCAAATCTCTCCTGCTCGGCGTTGCACTCTTCTGCATGGGCGCTATATTCCAAGTCTGCGCTGATTCCATCCCCCTTCTCCTCGTCGGACGGTATGTCGCTGTACAAGCCATGTACATCCTGCATCATGCTGATCATGTACTAGATTCCTCGCTGGCGTTGGTGTCGGCGCCGTCTCGGTGCTCGTCCCGATGTACCAGTCTGAAATGGCTCCTAAATGGATTCGTGGTACACTCGTCTGCGCATATCAGTTCTCCATCACAGTCGGTTTATTATCGGCCTCCATTGTCAATGTCATAACTGCCCCCATCCAAAACTCTGCCTCTTATCGCATCCCCCTTGGTTTACAATTAGTACCCGCTCTCATCATCACTGCTGGCCTACTGGTTCTTCCAGAAACCCCACGATTCCTTGTCAAAAAGGGTCGTAAAGAGGAGGCAGGCATATCACTCAGTCGCTTACGTCGTCTCGACATCACACACCCTGCACTCATTGAGGAGCTCCACGAAATCATTGCCAATCACCAATACGAGTTGACACTAGGTGACGACTCGTGGAAGGAAATCTTCGTTGGCACACCTCATCTGGCCCGCCGAACTTTCACTGGCTGCGGCTTGCAAATGCTTCAGCAGCTCACTGGCATCAATTTTATCATGTACTACAGCACAACCTTCTTTGGTGGTGCGGGTGTCGACAGCCCTTATACTAAATCCCTCATCATCCAGGTTATCAATGTCGTTTCTACTATCCCTGGCCTCATTGTCATCGAGTCATGGGGTCGACGGAGACTTCTCATGGGCGGTGCCATTGGCATGGCGGCCTGTCAGCTCTTCATTGCATCGTTTAGTGCAGCGGCTGGCACAGATCTCAAGAATGCGCAGCAAACTATCCTCATGGTATTTTGCTCCCTCAACATCTTTTTCTTTGCCTCCTCCTGGGGACCCGTAGTCTGGGTCGTCACGTCCGAAATCTACCCGCTCAAGGTTCGAGCCAAGGCCATGTCCATCTCTACGGCCTCCAACTGGCTGCTCAATTTTGGCATTGCCTACAGCACACCGTTCATGGTGGATGCCGGTCCAGGCAATGCTGGCTTCGGTCCCAAAATCTTCTTTATTTGGGGTGCATTCTGCGTCTTTTCCGTCTTCTTCGTCTGGTTCATGGTGTATGAGACGAGCAAGATCAGTCTGGAGCAGATTGATGAAATGTACGAGCGAGTCAACCACGCTTGGAACAGCAAGAACTTTGAGCCAAGCTGGAGCTTCCAGCAGATTGTGGACGAGGGCTGGTCGCCCAGCGCTATTCCTCCTCCCGGCCACGAGCTGCACGCAACTGCCTCGCAAATAAGCGCCGAGACCACCCTCAACGACTCAAGTTCATCTACCACTGCCCATGAGACTGGCAACTCTTCGTCAGACGAAGACAAGGCCGTAATACCAACCATGGCCAATGTTGATTTCAGCTATTAACCGTTTTATACCCCTTCTCGAGCGGCGCTTTTGGATCGGTTCACATGAGCACCGCTTCCTCTTTACTTATCTTTTTATCATTTTTGTCACAACTTGTTCATCAGTTATTTACGTCTTACGTGGCATGGATTAACAGCGTGGAGTTATTGATACTTTTGGAGTTTGCTGGATCTTTTGACATTTCTGTTCTTTGACGGGAAAAAACATCATCTGTCTTGGAAGGCCATCTTGCTGGACATTTCGACTACATCACAGTCCCGCTTGCGAGCGGCAGCTCTCTGGCTTTTTGCATGGCAATATTACATTGGTTATAATCACTGTATGGGCAGCTACTCTATTTTTGCCATGTTTTCGAATAACACATTACCATTTCGTATTCCCACCACCTGACTTGATATTAAACTTATGTGCTTGTTTGTTTGACTCGGGGTATGCAGGCCGCTCGTTAGTGCCTGGCAAGGACGGGATGGGGTGGGTGGTTCGTTCTGGGGATGTCTTGTGACCAGCAGATTTGATCGCTCTACTGCATGCATGAATCAAGGGAAAAGGTTTGTGAGTATGCAAAAAAGCAAAAAAATGTTTCACGTACCAGGAAAAAATTCAGTAACCTTCCCAAAGGACTCAGCAGACGGCAAAAATGTTCTGCATCATATGTAATTGATGGTGGTGTGCAAAAGGGCAAAAAAAGAATCTCCGAGGACGGAGTCGAACCGCCGACTTTTCGATGACAATTATTCAATTACAGTCGAACGCCATGAACCAACTAGACCACTCAGAGTTGAAAGAAGTGCATTTAAAATAGAATATATGGGTATGCAAAAGCTGCCGACCCACTCAATACCTTACCCTGTGGCCGACTTCAATGCAAGGCCTTTAATTTGTGCTGCCTTTAAATCCTCACCGATCTTTGTCAAATTCATTGCTTTATGCTTAGTAATTTTATACAAACTTCTGCGAGAATATTCAACACTATTTACCGTGGCACCTTGTGACCAATTCTCGATGATATTTCCTCCTGAGTCTCCCGTTGGGTACATGTGTTATTTTTCTGCTGGCCATTTTGTGGTGGCTCAACCGTGGAGAAGAAGTTTATATCTTGCCGAACCTGCAGATCACCGAAAACCTCAGAGAAGAGTATTGCAAAGAGACAAGTGGCTTCAAGTTGATATGGCGCCTCCGGACACCGCATGGTAGACACCTTAGTAGGTGATGCGCTGGCAGCGTTACGGTTCGAATTATGCTCTGCTAAGTATATGATCAAAGACATTAGGTGCGTTATTAGAAAAAAAAATATTCTTGAGGCTTACATGATTTCATTGAATGATTTGCTCGCCCGTTGCGAAAATGGTATTTTCAGTTGAGCGCGTTCAGAATAGCTGACTTGAAGCAGAGGATTTGCCGCACCTTTTCTATTTCTGCGGAGGATTTGATACCAATGAAATGGTAACGGGGAATATGTATAAAACGCTGAGATTCAATAAATGATACGCTTGCCTGCCGTTCTCTGCATTAACACCGGTCATCGGACCCGATGCGGCCGCACATACAAACGCCGATGCAGAGTGGAGGTGGACACCCGACCCAAGTCGAGAATGCTGGTCGGGAAAAAGAAACTGAACACAGAGTGACAACGCATCGTATCAATCCGTTTCGCATGTATGATGTGAAATAGGGTGACATTCGCCGCATAGGTGAAAATAATACACATTGCTGATTCTGCTCTGTGTTTTGTATGTGTGTCTTTACTCGCGTGCAGGCGAGATCCTTGGTTGATTTGGGAGACTAATTGGTGAATATGCTTGATTTTCTCAATAAATATTCCTTACCAATCATTCTTTACTGTGCGACTGTTTTGCCGCAACAAAGTCCCAAGCTGCGTCCTACAATGAACACACAGTGTGAACAGCCATCTATCTCGCACTCCACACAGTATCCGCCAACCGAGGCGTCGCCAAATCAGGGGTCCTCCAATTCCAACCCATCGCCCCTCCCGCTGAGCCACGAGCTTCAGACACGTACCACCACCAACTTCTCCGTCACTCCTTTTTTTTTCAAGCTGCATTGCTCCTTTATCGTTTGAAAACACAACAGTCTTTACCAGAATGAGATAGAACAAGACTTGCGCAAGTCTTTGTTCTACATCATCCCACGATGGGTGTCTTTTCCTTCCTCAAGAAGGTCTACAACCTTGACACCCTCGACACGCGATTCACCTCGTCCTCGTCGGTGCCGTACAAGTCGGTCATTGATGCGCGCGGCGACCCGGTCGCGCAAAGAGAAGCAGCCGCCAAAGCGCAGAGTCGCGCGCAGCCGTCGAAATGGAACACGCCTGAATTCTACTTTTACTATCTGGTGTTCCTGGTCGCGGTTCCTTATATGTTCTGGATCGCCTATGATGTCTCGAGGCGTACGTTGGAGCACAGTTGCGCGCGCCCTTTCACCCCGACCCATTTACGCTAACGTCTTGTAACTGGAACAGCTTCCGATCCCAGATACCACAAATTCGAACGATTCCTGTCCGACGGCTGGATCCCCGGCCGAAAGATTGACATTTCCGATGCGCAATACCACTTGTTCCGCGGCACGCTCCCCGCCATGGCGGCGCTGCTGACTTTCCACCCGATCCTGCGCCGGGTGTGGAACGCCGTCCGGCCCATCAACTCGAGGAAGCCAGTCGCCCCGGCGCGCATGGAGCAGAGAGTGTCGTTCGACTACGTCTTTGCCTATGTGTTCCTCTTTGCGCTGCACGGAGTGTCCGCTTTCAAAATCTTTGGCATTCTATACATCAACTACCAGATTGCGACCAAGCTGCCCCGGCCGTACGTTCCCGCGGCGACGTGGATCTTCAACATTTGCACGCTGTTTGCCAACGAAATCTTTGAGGGGTATCCTCTGCGCCGGGCCGCGGCCATCATCTCGCCACCGCAAGTGACTGGCGCTGCCATTCAAGGAGTGGACTCGACCCTGATGGAGTGGGGTAAATGGCTGGACAGCTTCGGTGGTGTAGTCGCGCGATGGGAGGTTCTGTTTAATATTACCGTCCTGCGCCTGATTAGCTTCAACTTGGACTACTACTGGAGCCGCGACAAGAGCCAGGCGGGCATCTTTGAGGTAAGTTGTCCAGCGCACATGTCAAGAACAGCTGCTAATATGCACAAGAAGAAGCAACTCGACCCGGCCAACTTGTCTGAAAAGGACAGAATCTCGATTCCCGCCGACGTGAATGATTATTCTTTCCGAAACTATGTAGCATATGCCATTTATGCGCCGCTGTACCTCACAGGCCCGATCATGACGTTCAATGACTACATCTCGCAGGCCAAATACAGCCCCGCCAGCATTGAGAAGCCGCGCACCATCCGCTACGGCGTGCGTTTCGTTCTCGTCCTGCTGGCCATGGAGCTTATTCTGCACTACGATTATGTTGGCGCCATTAGCAAGGCCAGTCCTGTCTGGAGTGACTATACTGCCGCACAGCTTAGTCTGCTGTCGTTTTTCAACCTGCACCTCATTTGGCTCAAGCTTCTGCTGCCGTGGAGACTCTCGCGTCTATGGGCGCTCGTTGACGGTATCGATCCGCCCGAGAACATGACGCGCTGCGTCAGCAACAATTATAGCACGCAGCAGTTCTGGCGCGCCTGGCATCGCTCGTACAGCCGATGGCTCGTCCGCTATCTCTTTGTGCCGCTTGGTGGCTCGTCGTTCCGCAACTGGCGGGCTATTGCGCGGTCCATTATTACATATATTTGCGTCTTTACGTTTGTCGCTCTTTGGCATGATATTCAGCTGCGTCTGCTGATTTGGGGCTGGCTCATTGTCCTCTTCATGCTACCCGAGTTTGCCGCCACGGCTCTGTTCCCCAAGAGGAAGTGGGAAAGCCGGCCGACAGAGTACCGCATGCTCTGCTGCGTGGGAGCCGTGTTCAACGTGCTGATGATGATCACTGCCAACCTAGTTGGCTTTGCTGTCGGCTTGGACGGCCTGGAGAGCATCATCAAGAGCATCTTGCATGATTGGTCTGGTAAGTTGGACTCGCAGTGTATTCCCAAAATCACAACTAACATGTGCAGGCTTTGTCTTCTTGGTTACTGCGTGCTCTGCACTCTTTGTCGGCATCCAAGTAATGTTTGAGATTCGCGAATCTGAGAAGCGCCAGGGCGTGACATTGAGATGTTAATGGTGGAGGGTCGCCATGGCCTTGTATCTTGATTATTGTATATTAAAACTCACAAGGCATCAATCATGCCATCACTCATAATGCGAAGCATATGGAACTTTTTGCCACTGTGACGATGAGAGGCGCAATGGGGGATAACTTGAGAGACGTTTCTCAAAACGGGGCTCGTGACATTGGGGTTCTCGTTTGCTGCGGCTGCGGAAGAGGAAGCAAGGCAGCGAAACGCCCGTGCGGACTTGGATAACGCAGTACAGCTCCGCGATCCTTGGCGAAAGCAGACCAAGTCCGTGTACTGCACTCCGTACTGCAGCGCATGGGAGGTGCCTCTGACGATGCGCTCGCTCATGCGGCTCATGTAAGTCGTCCTGGGCAAAGCCGGGTTGCATTCATGGAGATGTAGCAGCGCTTTTTGGACGGGGGTAAAAAGAAGAAAGGAAATAAATAGAACATGTTGGCGCAAGGATGAGTACAAGGGAGCCTCGAATTAAAATAGCTGCGACAGCCGGGGCCTGCGTTGGCAAACCTTGAACAAAAAACGATGATCGCGCTGGATGTACCTATACGTGATGTTTGAACCCCAATTTAGAGAGAGAGTCTCGGTCACAACAACCCTGGCATGGCTGCGTGTCCCAAGGCGCGCCGTTAACATATGGGCCATGATGGCCCTTTTCTGTCTCTCGAGATCATCTGGGCTAGGATATAAACTGCGTGGGCATATTTTTAGCAAAAAGGCAAGCTACCGTGCCGATCGCTAAGATGGTCGAGCACTAGTTTATAAATAGTGTGTGTGTGAGGAGGAGGAGTTGGAGACCCAAGCGAACTGCAACATCAGACCGCGGCTGCTGAAAACAACCTACAGGTATGCGCGAGAAGCAGATGGAAAGATGTCTTTGAACGTTATTGTACCCGGGCGTGCGGGTGTGCATGATGCAAAAAAGAGACGGCGCTTGCATGTTATTGTTCCATGTTGAATGAGAAAGGATGCTTCTTTTGGCTGGGCAGCGGAGAGCGGCAGGCCGGGTCGACCTGAGGCAGGATGATGGCTGCATCTTGCACGGGACGCTCGTTTCAGAATAATGTCACTGTCGGGGGGGTACACCCGCATGAAATCTGTCTTGTGAGACGCGTCCGGTTTATGGGATCACTTTTGAACTGGGATGGAGGGTTGTCGGCGCTCCCCGCAAGCCATCAATTTCACGGCTGGGCGGAAATCAAAATCTGGGCCCAACACAAAGCAAGTTTCAATAACAAGGATGCTTTTAATATGCCGAGAGAGTTGCATAGATTTGATATACGCAAAGTGGCATGATATATGGAAGGGCTTGTCCTTGAAGCCTGTCATGGAGGGGTGCTGATTGGACAGCGGCCTATCCATCGGGTTTATGCAGCTGATGGGGATGGGGGATGTGTTTGTGATGAGTTATTGGCTTTTATTACCAGTACTGGGTAAACCAAAGTGGATTCCTCTTTTGCCTCTGTTGTTTTTGGACAGGGGCTTGGACCAAGTGAAAAAGCAACTTGTGGCCGCACTGGCGAGCCGTTGACCGAGTTTCAGAACATGATCCTGGCGCGAGATTGCAACCCCGGGCAGGGCAGGAACGCGGCGCCAAGGCAATATAGAAAGCACTTGAGCAAAAGATGTGCAAATTGCAAGTCAACAGCCATCTAATAAACAATTAGGAGAATTTTCATCTTTTTTTTTTCCTTTGTTGCCCCTGGCTAGATCTGGTGCCATCTTTGCCTGGTGGAGGAGTAAGGGAGGGGGGGGGGCGTCTCCTGG
>JARDXD010001148.1:0-31934 GCA_029218145.1 Aphanocladium album
GATACAACCTCTCGGTCGTCATAAACAAACTTCTGGACCGCGAAATGTCCAGCTCTGGCCTCACTCGACGCCGTGGCGCTGGTGGTGCTGGCACCCCGGTAGCCAATGACGGCGAAGGCAGCAATGTCGCCTCGAGAACCAACTCGTCCTACAACGTCAAGGACAATACTCCCGAGACGAGCTACGAGAATGGCGAAAACGGCCACAAAATCGCCTTTGATCCCCGAGATATGAGCGAGAGCGCCGAGCGCAGCAAGCAACCCAAGCTGACAATGATGGAGGAGATTCTTCTGCTCGGACTCAAGGACAAGCAGGTAAGATGGAGCCGGCTCTCCGAGTCTTGCTCGGTCCCAATCGCACATTTGCCTAACCTCTCGACTACAGGGCTACCTCTCCTTCTGGAACGACAACATTTCCTACGCACTACGAGGATGCATTGTCCTGGAACTGGCTTTCCGTGGGCGCATCAGCATGGAAAAGGACCCCTCGCGAAGACGGTTCCCCCCTGCCGATCGCAACATTGAAGTTATAGACGATACTCTGACGGGTGAGGTTCTCCTTGATGAGGCCCTCAAGATGATGAAGCAGAGCGAGAAGATGAGCGTCAGCTCGTGGATTGACCTGATGAGCGGTAAGAATGACCACCACGTCGCATCAATCCAGCAGAGAACCTCGGCAGACTGACCCGACACGTAGGCGAGACGTGGAACTTGATGAAGATTGGATACCAGCTGAAGCAGGTCCGTGAGCGTTTGGCCAAGGGTCTCGTCGACAAGGGCATCCTGCGCACCGAAAAGCGCAACTTTTTGCTCTTCGACATGGCCACCCACCCCGTCGCCGATGGCGGCGCCAAAGAGGAGCTGCGCCGCCGCGTGCGCAACGTCCTGACCCAGCGCACCGTGGTGCTCAACGACAGCCAGTTCCTGCCAGAGAACCTCGAGTTCCGTTACCTGCGCACCGTCTGCATGGTCTGCGCCGCCTACGCCGCCAACGTCCTTGAGAATGCGCTGTCGACGCTTGGCCACGAGGCCAGGGAGCGCGCCTTTGCCCAGACGGACGAGCTCCTGGCGGACTACAGCCAATGGCCATTTGGCAAAAAGGCCACGACCAACGGCATCGGTGCCAACCTGCCCCAAATCATTGGCGAGGTACATTGACAATAACAAGGTTTCCCACACAAAGGAGCGCAGCGCTAACAGACATCATCACAGGAGGTCAGCAAGGCCAAGGACAAGGAGCTGCAACTGGAGGTTGTGGCTGCGTGCTTGAGCGTATTCACGCGCCTCGACTCGCTTCTGTAAACAACCCCCCCCATTCATGCCCCGAACGACGAACAAAAATCGCTCCGCCCATCCCGACGACCGCCAGGACGACACATTAGCAGACAAGGATGCAGAATTGTTGTTGCCGCGAATATAAAACACAAAAAGGAAGTCGGCCACCAACCTAAATCTTCATCTCCTCACCAAAAAAGGGGGAATTGCTTTTGAGAGAAGCAGGACGACGCAAAGAAAAGGAAACAAAATGGAACGTGGCTCTATCTATATATCACTCTTAATGCTCCTACTCACCCCCAAACCTCCTTCTTTGCCAGCTTGCCCCCAAAGCACACACTCACATCTCTTCTGGCTAGTTTTTGGACGTTCTCGTTTCCCTCTTTTTTTTGTTCTATCTTGTTTTTTGTTTCTTTTTGCACTGAGTCTTGACTTTCTCTCCGGGTTAGCCAAAAAAGTACACAACCAGCTGTATTCTGTGGCTACCTTGTTGAGAAGGGGAAAAATAGGAAGGGAAGGGTTGAATCTTCTTTAATCAAAGAATGATATTTTTTACAGCAGATACGAGGCATAGTTAGCATTTATTACTTTCCCTTTCTTTTCTCTCCTTTGATTGTTATTTACGCGTTTTTTCTTTTTTTGTTCAAATATTGAAGACATTGAAAGAGTTTTGAAATGAAGTATGTAAAAAAACGGTGTGCAGGATCTTTCAATTTGGCTGCTACATGTCAAGAAGTATAGAAAAATTGAACAAACATTACACAGATGCAGCAAACCATATGAATATGCTTTAATGTATTTACTTTTATGATTTCTCCTGTTTCTGCTCTCTATCACTGTAGCTATTCGGGTTCTGTACAGAGGAATAGGCCCGCGGTTGGTTTCTCGCTGCAACATGTTCGTCTCTTCGTCAAAGAGCAATAAAAAACAGGAAGAAATACCAGCATAAACGGCAAGAAAAGGAAATAAATGTAGAAGAAACAGACCCCATGCAAAACCCAAAAATGCAACAAGACTATGATTAAAAAAAGAACCCCAAAAGCGCCAGGCAAATTTTTGAACATGGCCAACGACATATGCCTTTTTTCCCCCTCTCCTTCTTCCTCTCGCTTCCCGCAGCCGCCGTGTGTAATACAGACTCTCTTTTCGTTAGAATGAAACAGATAAAAAGGATAAAGATTGACAGAGAGCAGAAACAAAGCTTATTTCTTGCGTCCGCCCACACCAAAGCTGCCTTCGAAGCCGGGTCGGCCGCCCTTCTTCTTGCCACCCGCGGCACCGCCCTTCTTCTTCTTGCCCGCCTTGCCCATGAGCTTCTCGTCGCGGCGCTTGCGCAGGTTATCCTCGCGCTTCTTGACCCGCTCCTTTTGCGCCTGCGACACGCCTTTGAGGCGGTCGGTCCACGCCTTCTCGCTCTTCTTCTTGTCCGACTCCTTGCGCTTGATCGTCTTCTTGAGGATGGCCTCGTCGTCGCGAATCTTCTCGCCCTCAACGCGGCGGCGCGCCGTCAGCCAGGCATCCTTGTCCGCAACGTCTGCGCGGGCCTCCTCGTCCATATCCTGGAGGCGCTTCTTCTGGTTCTGCACCTTAATCAGCGCCGTCTTGGCGTCCGAGGGACCTTTGCGCTTGCCCTGGTTGAGCACGTAGCTAAGGTCGTGCGACATTTGCGAGCCGTCGGCAAAGGCGACGCGGCCAAAGGAAAAGTTGCCCTCCTCCACGGCCGGGCTCATGATGCCGGGCGAGTTGGAGGCGAGCGCCTCCTCGCGTTTCCGCTCCTCCTCGAGCTTGGCCAGCCGGCGGAGCTCCTTCTTGTGCTCCTTGCGCTGGGTCTGCTTCACGCGGCGGGCTTCGATGAGCTCCTGGCGCGTGCGGATGGGCTTGCCATCAGGGCCGTCAGCCTTGCGGGCCGCACGCAGAGCCTCGATCTTGGCCGCCAGCCGGGCCTTGAGCGCCGAGGTGTCCTTGGGCATGACGATGTGCTTAGGCTTTTCGGAGGGAGGGATGGTGGAGGAGACGGAGGTGGTAGTGCTGGCCGGCTCGGCGGCGTCAAATGTGGGAGAGTGAGGCTCCGAGACAGCCTCGGAATCGTCCTTGCCGTCCAGGCCGGACACGTCGAGGTCGGCGGCGAAGCCAGCGGGCTCCTTGGCGTCAGGCATGGCCTCATCTTCGTCTACGTCGGCTGTGGCGGCGGCTTTGGCCTCCTTTTTGGCCTTTTGCTTCTTTGTGGTAGGTGCCCCGCTTGCTTCTTGGTCTTTGGAAGACTTTGCGCTAGGTGTGGGTTGTTCGTCGGCACCATCTTGGGATTTGGCGGTCTTCTTCTCAGCCTTGCGCTCGCGCTTGGCGGCTTTCTTTTGCTCCTTCTTCGACAGCTTCGAATCTCCGGTCGCAGCAGCAGCCTCCTTCTCCTCATCATCGTCGACCTCCACACCAGACTCATCATCGTCTTGCTCGGGCTCGACTTTTTGCTTTTTGCTGGGCTTCTCGGATGCCTTTCTTAGACCTTGGCCAGGCTGCTCGGCCTCGACGCCCTCCATGGCAACAAATGGATCGTCCTCATCGTCATCTTGTTCCTCCTCCTCCTCTTCCCCTTCTTCTTCTTGGCGTTGCTTACGCTTGTTGCGGGCACGCTCGTCCATGACCTCCTTTGCGTTTTTGTTCAGGTCGCTATCGGGGTCAAGTTTTCCTCGGCGGGCGGCGGCGGCTTCCTTCTTTGTTTGCTTCTTTTTTCTCCATTGGTCCTTTACGTAGAAAGCGTCAGTATGGGTGGTGTTAAGTAGCTACTCGCAGTTGTTGGATCGCTCTGGCCAGGCCAGAGACGGGCAAGCTTTTGCGGCGATGGAAAACGTACGCTGGTGTCTTCTCCGTAGTACTGCTTGGCCGGAATGAGGCTCAAGAGGCCATTGAAAGCCTTGGCATGATCGCGTAAACGATCCTAAGAGTCGAGTTGTTAGCCTGCGGTCTGCGGTGCGGCCGTCTGCCCAGCTCACGCAGCAGGGTAGAAAAAGTTTATGAGCTGGGCGGCACGCAGACTGGATATCTGCAGTACCCGAACGGGCTCCCACGAACCTGCAACGACGCTTCCGACATGATAGCGGTTTCGGCAGAGGATGACTCTGGCTGAATATGCGCTCGTAATATGTGACACCGCCGGAAATTGCACGCTGCAAAAGATCTTCGCAACAGCAGTTCGTGGAGGTAGTGAAGGCGGTCGGCGACTGGAGGCGGATTTTTTTTAGCGGGCTGGGAATTTTTTCGTCAACTTTCGCTGGCGGCGGCTCTTGAGTGGCTGAGCCGCTAACCAAGTGTGGGGTAATCGATAAGAGACTCGGCCAGAGTGGGATATAGAGAATGCACTGAAAATAGTAACGGAGTTGAGAAAGAGTAAGATGAAATAGAAAAATATTCTCTTCCTTGATATCTCCACTGTGTCACAGGCACTATGAATGAAGTTTGGCGCATGAGTTGACTGTCGCCAGATCGGCTTTGCAATCCGCCGCGCTGTGTAACTTGGTATTTTACTACGGCTCAAGAGTCGCAGGACACAAATTTATTGATCAGAGTAAGTGGCCCAAGCAGACATTTGTCTACCCAGAAATTGGTGATATTGAATTGTAAGGTTCACACTGTGAGCCAATTTGCCAAAGCATGCACTCTGCATCATTGCATGGCTTTATATATACACAGGCGCAGGGCCTGTACCCAACGGCCGCACGACGACTACTCTGCTGCGAGCGATAGGCTTATTTCTTCTTGCCCTTCTTAGGAGCAGCAGCAGCAGCCTCACGCAGCTTCTTCTCTCGTGCCTCAACCTCGGCCTTGCGGGCCTTGTCTTGTGCTTCCTTCTCTTCTTTCTCGGCCTGGTGTCATAATGTTAGCCGCTTCCCCATCACAAACAAGTAGTTGGGCAGCATAAATCTACTTACCTGTCGGCGTTCAGCTTCGGCCGCACGCTGCTCACGGATGAGCTTGAGGCGGGCCAGATCAGCCTTGGCCTGGTCGGTCTTGCCCTCGGCCTGCAGCTTCAGGTAGCGCTCCTTGGCGGCCGCAGCCTCCATGGCCTCGCGCTCCTTGCGGTTGCCGGGGGCGTTCATCTTTGCGACGCCGTCGGTGATTTCTTCGACGTCCTTGCTGGGGGCGGCGGTTTGCTTGCGGGCAGCCTTGGAGTGGTTGGGGTTGGCGGGCATGTCGCCGTCGCTCTCCTCGTCGCTCGAGGGCATGTCGCCGACCTGGACCTCCTGGCCCTGCGACTTGGCTATCGCGGCCAGCTTCTTGGCCTTCTTCTGTGCTTTGCGGTCCTCGCGGCTGGCTTCGGCTGCGGGGGCGGCGTTGCCGTTGTCGTCATCGGAGGATTCCTCTTCGGACGACTCGTCCTCGTCCTCCTCGCCGCTGTGCTGGGCATCGGCGCTCCACATGCTGACCTTGTTACCTTCGGCATCGGCGGGCTGGAGATCGCGGGAAAAGTGTCGGCCACCTAGGGGTCACAGTGTTGTTAGCATCGAGGGCGTTGGATTAAAAAAATTTCCATGAGGGACATGTGAGCCGCTCGGGGGAAAACGTACCTCCACGGGTATACTTCTTGAACTTGCCGCCGCGGCCGCGAGAGCTTGCTGCTGCTGTGGAAGAAGGCATATTGAATATGGGCTGATGGTGCACGGGCTATGTGCGGGTATGATTGTGTATAGTGTTGGACGAGGGAGGGAGGAACTCGAGGCAGAGACTGCAAGCCTGATGCGCTGGTGATGGAGGCGGGGTAGCGGGGTACAGACTTGGGCGTAAACGTGACAGTGGGAGGAAGTCAGTGTATCAGGCCAAAAATAAGGCGTCAGTCGAGACAGCGAGGGGTATATAAGTGGTTACAAGTTTCGCAAAGGATCTGCGGAAATGTAACTTTCAGCTCAAAAGCAAACCATAAACGAAGAAGCCGTGGCTGTGAGTCAAAGTTGAGATAGTGCGTGACTCAACGATGGAGGGGCGCAATATCCTCACAGCTGGTGATGCTGCAAGACTCACACGACACAACAGCGCAAAAGATTACAGTTGAATATTACTTGAAAATATTGAGATTGAGAATGCAGATCAGTGAGTGGTTTCAATTGATTTGAATAGACATTTCCGATTCCATGGCGAAAATACAATACTCGCAAGAAACAGCTCGTCGCAGAACTGGTCAAGTTGCAGGCGACAAAATAGCGGGAGCATCCGCTGGCAGCGCCAGGCCAGCCACTAAGAGCAAAGGTAATGACCCCTGCTGGCGTAATGCCAGCACCCTTGTCCAGTGCGGTTTTTGCTAGTACAGGGCAGTTCTAGTTGCTGGTGGGGTGCCATCAAAAGCAAAAAAAATCCTGCTTTTGCCCTTTTCAGGGCCTGTGCCACAAGCGGCGCCAGCCACCGCTCCCGGAGAAATGGCTGATTGTTCTTCCGCACTGTGGCTCCGTCCAGCCAGCAGAAAACCACGCGAAGCCGCGCTGCGGTTACTGTTTTATTCTTTTCTTCTTCAACCTACTAGAAAATACATTTAATCCTTCATATTCACTCTGGCATTCATTTTCTCCATGGATGAGACTGGAGGGGAAACTGGAGGAAAGAGTAATTGCCGCTGTTTTACCCTCTGTCCTGCTGTTTTCCCGTTTGGGGCAGATAAATTTTACCAGTGGCACATTTTTTCGCCAATCCCTGTGAAGCGATTCGCGACCTGGAATCTTCACAACACTCGACGCGACGTAAATTGTACAAACGATGCACCTGAATTATGCAACAGGCTACCTTGAAATCTGCGCCCTCGCTATTGTACATATGCAATGGACGCGTCCATAGGCTGGAGCTTGATCTAGGCGACAGGATATTCCTGCTCTGGAGCGTGAGTATCTTGTCTCAGCTCCTGAGGCTGTATAATCCACAGCTTGGAGGCTTCGACATGAGTTCATTCCCAGTTTGCATTTGCTACACAACGATGCGACAGCTCAGCCGAAAGAATCCAGCACATCTTCGATGCGTCTTCGCTTATTCCGCTTCCCCAAGGTTGGCTGCCGCTCCGAAACAGCCGCTGTATTTGCACTCGGCTCAGCAACTCTAGTGTTTGATGGGATGACGCCTTTTAAAACCTCGAGTCTGGTGAATGTAAAACGCTTAGTCGCAAAAAGACCCCGACTGATATATGATGGCTTGCTAGTGATGCCCCCTTGGCCGCTGTGCCCAAGATACAAGCAGGCCATCGGCTTTGATGGTAAGACAAACGGCCCCGCGACCATCTGCTGCTCCGGCCGTACGCCGCTACTCTTGAGATCGCAGTCTTCACAAAGCTGCCCAATCAGAGAATACAGGCAAAAAGCCCATGTCTCAAAAGCAGTTTCGTGACAAAACTTTCCCTCCCGCAGCGAAGCGTCGCGCTCCCACGTGGGCAGCTTTGTAGCCACCTTTGCTGGATCAACCAGATAGTCGAGCAGCGGCGGCGCCTCGCCATGCGGCACGCGCTTCAGTACGCAACGAGAATCACTGCACAGATTGATCAGATCAATGTCGATGCCCCTTGACAATGCCGAAAAACGCTTCATAGGAATCTCTTCGCTGGGGGCAAGAAGCATGAGATATCGCAAGATGGACGAATCTTCAGCTCTAGTGACCTGCTGAGCGACTTGCCAGCCTGTCGCCGCAGCTTCTTCGTATGCAGATGCCCAGTCGTCCTTCCCTGCCATGACGTCGTACAGTACCAGAGATGGGAACTTTGCAACCCATCGCAAAGATACATCTGATACACATTGATCACCCCATATCCGCAAAACGCGTAGTAAAGGAAACGGGTTCTCTACCTCAGACCAACCTCGGAGGATGCGATCGTTGACAGTCGGATAGGATGCCATGATGTTATCAGCAGGCTTGATGAGCTCCAGAACCCCCAAGTTTTTCATGCCTGCCAGCGACAAGAGTTCATTGCCTGAAAATAGACAGTCACCAGAGATGGTAATATGAGTGATAAACTCCACGGAAGAAGAGTCAAGCGGCTGTGTATACAGCCTCAGTTCCTCCTCTGGCCGGCAGACATGCTGCCGAAAGCGGTATAGGCCGAGTACTTGATCCTCGGCGTCATCATGCATAAGAACTTCTGAGAATAGTTTCCATGCATGCAAGCAGGCGCCTCCCCTACAAAAGGCCGTCAGTAATCGAACTTATGGCAACGTAAATGTTTGTTGGAGAAGTAGCGTGGTGCAAGCCGATCAGGGCTGGCGGTGAGCTTGGGCGACAAACCTTGCTTCCAGAAACCGCCACAGACGCCAGAGTACGCGCGGCGGGATAGGTTCCAATAGCTCTTTTGTTACCAGGCCGATGTTTTTAGCAACGACTTGTATCGCCATGTCCACGAGTGGACGCGCTTGCTTCTTTCGGGGTTCCTGGTACTTCAATGGTGCGGTGCGCGACCAGTCGAGGCTCCCAGGCTTCGTCGGCAAACGGGCTGAGATGGTCCATTGGTTGATGACCAGCCCAGTTTCGCTATCGTACATTGCAGCATAGTAATATATGCCGCCTTAAAAATGTTGCTTGAGGAGCACAGCAATTATATTCGGAAGCCAGGAAGGGTGATACTGATAGGTTTATGCTAGGTTTACATTTTGGGCTTTGGCTGTCACGAGAAACCGCAGGAGTTTGTCAGCGCCAAAGGCTCTGTCAGCTACGACCGCGCCACTGATCAACGTTGTTGGCAATCTACCGATTGAGAAAAGAGATATATAAGAAAACGCGCGCAACGGAGGCAAGCAATTCACGCCGATTATATAAACGGTTTAGCCAAATTTAATTGAATTCATCATTTTGCTGTAGCTATGCTAATGACAGGCGCAAACGAAATCAAAACGCCCGACTATGCGGCAACTGCTCTATAACCAAACCACGTACAGAAAAAAAACATATATCATCGCGCATTGGTACATTCAACGCAAAATTTACAGCATGGGCTTCAGGTCATCGGCAACCTTGAAGGGGGCCTCAGTCTTGCTCTTAATCTCATCAACGGTGACACCGTCAGCAATCTCAACCAGAGTAAGGCCCTTGGCGAAGTCGACATCAAAGACTCCCTGCAGATTGTTAGTAATCGACGCTGGAATAATGAGTCCCATTTACTTACGAGTTCGGTAATGATGCGCGAAACGCAGGCGCGTCCGGTAAGAGGGAACGCGCACTGCTTCATAATCTTGGGGTTGCCCTTCTTGTCAGTGTGCTCCATGGTGACAACAACCTTGGTGGCAGCTGGGTTGCTGACAAGATCCATGGCACCCCCGAAGCCCTTAACCTTGCCGGGAAGCATCCAGTTGGCGAGGTCACCGTTGGCGCTCACCTGCATGGCACCCAGAATGGTAAGGTCGATGCGGCCACTGCGAATCATGCCAAAGCTCTCCTCGCTGCCAAAGACAGCGGCACCGGGGTTTAGGGTCACGGTCTCCTTGCCGGCGTTGATGAGGTCGGCATCCTCAGAGCCCTTCTTGGGGTACGGGCCGAGGCCGAGAATACCATTCTCAGATTGAAGCTGAACCTCAACCTCAGGTCCGACAAAGCCAGGAGCGAGCATGGGCATACCGATACCCAGGTTCGCGTACATGCCGTTCTTGAACTCCTTGGCGGCACGGCGAACAATGCGCTCACGTTTAGCAGCGGTCTCACCAGTGCCGAGAGCGGCCTTGGCCTCAGGGTCGTTCTCGTCCTTGCTGAAGGTGAACTTCTCAATGTTCTTGGGGGTGGTGCTCTGAATAACGCGCTTGACGTAGATACCGGGAAGGTGAACGGCCTCGGGAGGAATCTCACCAGGCTCGACAATGTGCTCAGCCTCGACAATGGTAATCTTGGCGTTGCGGCCCATGGCGCCGTTGAAGTTGTTGGCGGCGAGGCGGAATTGGCAGTTGCCGAGCTTGTCGGCCTTGTAGGCCTTTACAAAGGCGTAGTCGCCGGCGATGCTGTGCTCGAGGAGGTAAGACTTGCCATTGAAGACCTTGACATCCTTGGGGTATGAGTATTCGTCAGGAGAGCCGTCGGCCTTGTTCTTGAGAGGCAGGTCGCCGGTCTGGACAACAGTGCCGAAGGCTGCGGGGGTGTAGAACGCGGGGATGCCCTTGCCGCCGGCGGCGCATCGCTCGGCGAGAGTGCCCTGGGGAGTCAGCTCGAGCTCGACCTCACCAGTCAGGTACATGGTTTCGAAGGTCTTGTTCTCGCCAATGTAGCTGGCGACCATCTTCTTGACTTGCTTGGTCTTGAGAAGCTTGCCAAGACCGGAGTTATCGGTACCGGCATTGTTGGAAACAGCAGTCAGGCCGACAAGCTCGGGCTTCTTGAGGACCTCGTCAATGAGGGTATCGGGGACACCACAGAGACCGAAGCCACCGCAGAGGAGGGTGGTGTTGGGCTTCATGTCCTTGATGGCCTCGGCAGCCGAAGGGAGGACCTTATTGATCTCCGAGCGGCGGACTGTGGCGGAGAAATTTCTAGCGAAGGCGGCAGTAGGCTGCAGGTATAACCAAATTAGCGGCCCAAGGTCCATTGTGCCTAGTAGTCCAGTGCTCGACGACTCACGTTGCTCGCGTGGCGGGCGAACGCGCCCAAAGTGCGCATGCGCATGACGGTGGAAGGCATTGCGACGAATGTGACAGGAGTGCCTCGCGCGGTATGAAAGGACGTAGAGAATTGACAGAAACGCTGTTCCCCTCAGTCGCAGAAAAGAAGGAATCACGGGCTAAAGATGACTAGAGAGCAAGCAAGGAAGAAATAAAGTGCGCAAGGTGCGTAAGTTATGCAAAGGAAGTCATCCAAGGCGCGGCGCGGGAAAGCCGAGGGCTTTTGAACCGCAGCTGGCCGACGCACGAACGCATCTTTCCGGGGGCCGGAGAAGCTGGGGAAGCGCTACGGACTAGGTAGACACAGTGGGGAGGGTCTAGTTCGGAAGGCATTTTGGCGGGCGAGGCACCTGGGCCGGCGGACATTTGCACCTGGCGGGACTGTTCCGCTCTGCCAGCAAGTGCCCAGCTAAGGAGCCCAGCGGAATGCGGGTACCTGCGCTTCTACTTGTTTGCGGCCCAAGACCAGGTACCCCAGACTCAAACATACAATGAAAGCGTATCAATCTGTCCTTCATATTCGACAGCAATTGATATCCTCTCTCCGAAGAGGCACTTCGCAACTTTCGTCTGGTTTTGCAACAGGCCCCGATTTCATCTCCCGACGCGTTTCCCGTGCCCGCATAGTCTTCTAGCGCCTTTCCGCCCCTCACTGTCTACAACGGTGCGTTCCGACTGTCATCTCGGATAAGGGAACGGCACTGTAACTGCCAGGATCTGCGCCGTGATTTGACGTTGGATCTAGTCAGCCAGTCTCCAATAACCAATTCGGTAGGTATGGCGAAATCAGCAATAAGTAAGCAACTTGCTCCGAGCATCGGATGGCCTCTAACGGCGTTGAGCAGTGTACCCAGACATGAGCACATGTTTTTTGAAGTTACTTGATATTTGATTCATAAACAAGAAAGCAAACACCTGTTATGCAGATTATTCTTTATAACTCGCTATCATTGCATTTTTCGACGTCTGAAAGCTGTGGAAGAACGCATAGCCGTCGACAACATGAGAAACATGCCAGAAAATCAGACAGATTGGTGAGAACGAGTGGAAAAATTATAATCAATGAAACAACACTCTCACTCTCTCTTCAAAGTTTGTTTTGGCCAACAAAAATTGACTACTCTCTTCTTCCCTGGTCGCAGCAGCCTCCACACGCATCTCCTCTGTAGTTTATTTGGCTGATCCAGGTCCCAACGCACCAGAGCCAAAGTACCGTTAGGGAATAATGGAATCATAGAATGAATTAATTCTCGCATAGATTCACAATAAAATTTGATTCAGTCAGACTTTTCGCAAGTTTACACCAACGACGCTCTTCACAGTACGACGCGGTGCCAGAAATCCTTATCGGCTTATCGCCCCGCTACCCTGGCTCCAACCGCCAAAAAAATTCTGGGCGGCCGAAAAAGTTGCGGCGACGGCATCCTTTGACACTGCAATCCGTCGCAACACCATGGATCCTGGATCAAAGCGCCGCAAGCTCGACCATGACGGTCAGGGCATTCGCCACAAGAGCTTGATTGACTTTGAGTCCCGCGACGCAACCCGACTGTCGGCTGCAAGCACATTCGTCTTGAAAACGGACGAGCTGCTCAAAGAGACCAAGCTCGACGCAGCAGCTTCTTTCAAGGGTCTCGACAGCCAATTGCACAAAATCAAGAGTATTATTGACTCCATAGAGTCTCACGATGCGACTCCTGTTAGTTTACATGCCTGTAGATTTTAAAAACAACCCACTAAGACCTGTTAGATTCACGACGCCTCCGTCAAGTTCGAAAAGAAGCATCGCATCACGATTCCCTACCCGGAACCCAAGCCTGCAAAAGATTCCAACTACAAAGTCGCATTCGCACCGCCTGCGCAATGCAACGTTGTCGGCAGCTATGTCAGCAAGACAATGACCAAGTCGCAAGAGCGGCTAGGAATCGACATGGTTGTCCAAATGCCCCAGAGCCTCTTCCAGGATAAAGACTACCTGGATATGCGCTACTTCTACCGGCGAGCATACTACCTTGCATATATTGCATCCAAAGTCAAATCAGAGATCGGTGACGAAATTGAGATGCACTACGAGCTACTTCACGAAAACCCACTGCTCCCTGTGCTTGTTCTTCGCCTGCCACAGCAGGAAGCTAGCAAATCCTCGAAAACGTCCAAGCACGACACGCACATCAGATTGATTCCTTGCGCCCCAGACGATTTGTTCCCCTGGTCAAAGCTGACCCCGACTTCGAATAATATCCGAACCGAGTCGACGGACCCGAGCAAGAAAGCCCAGGCCAGCACACCGTTTTACAATTCCACATTGAATGCCGAGAAAACTTTTATTCAATACCTCCGAGTCATTACAAACGCCAAGAACGAATGCGCTGCATTTGCAGAAGCTTGTATCCTCGGCAGAATATGGCTTCAGCAGCGAGGGTTTGGCAGTGCCATCTCACGTGGTGGTTTTGGCCACTTTGAGTGGGCAGCCATGATTGCGCTTCTTCTGAAGACGGGCGGCCGAAATGGACAAGCTGCCTTATCGAATTCCCTGAGCGCTACAGAACTTTTCAAGGCTGCCATTCAATTCCTTTCCACAACAGATTTCACCAAGAAGGCCTTTGCATTCAACTCTGCAAAGGCGGCTGCAGAGTCAATCAAGGAAGTTGGCCCGGTCCTGTTTGATCCAACAAGACAGCTTAACCTCCTTTTCAAGATGACAGCTGGGTCCGCAAACTACTTGCAGATGTGCGCCAAGTCGACTACGGAACTTCTTGCCGACGAGGCGTCTCAGAAATTTGACTCGACCTTTATAACAAAAACAGACGTGCCGCTGCAAGTGTTTGATGCTGTGCTCGAGATCAAGAATCCCAACCTCGCCAAATACGCTGCTACTGCCGATCGCCGAAGCGAAATCGCAGACTTCGGCCTCGATGCTCATAGGATCCTGCAAAAGGCATTTGGAAACCGTGCGCAGTTGGTTCAAGTTCACCTGCCTTCTAGGAAGCAATGGAAGTTGAGTGGTACCTGCCCCTCAGCACCTGCTACCGTTACGGTTGGAGTCATCTTTGAGCTGGCTCATATGAGCAGGCAGATGGAACACGGTCCTCCAGCGGAGGAACAAAAAGACGCTGCTAGATTTCGTCAGTTTTGGGGCGAAAAGGCCGAACTGCGTCGTTTCAAGGACGGCAGTATCCTGGAGTGCGTTGAATGGACCAGCAAGCTACCTCTTGAAATCTGCCAGGAGATTGCCCAGTATGCCCTAAACCGTCACTTGAAGCTCAGCCCGGACAACGTGTACGTTGTTGGTGAGAGTCTCGCAAGCGCTATTGATATATCAAATATGGATAAACCAGCATTCGATGCAGCACGACGATCCTTTCAAACGTTTGAGCACGATATTCGAAGCCTGGATGAGCTGCCTCTGCAAATTCGCCAACTTTCTCCTGTCTCTGCCTTGGCTCGCTATGCGTCTGTGGAAGCGCCCCTCGTCGGTTTCCACAAGGATACTGTAGAGCCGATTGACGTCAATCTATACTTTGAGCAATCTAGCAAGTGGCCAGAAAACCTGACAGCCATCCAGGAAGCCAAGATTGAGTTTTTGCTGGATATTGACCGGCGACTGACGAGTGCGCACGACAACATCAAGTCATACCTAGGCAGAGAGAACAGAGACATTGGTATCTCAAATCTTGCCTATCTTGACATACTGTATGACAATGGTGCGGCTTTCCGCCTGCGCATTCACTGCGATCTCGAAGAGACTCTTCTCGAGCGCCAGATGAAGAACAAAACTCTGGATCACCACACTCGCGAGGAGGCTGAGCAGGCCGGCCTGCGCTTCAACTGGCTCTTCAACATTCTCCCCCTCCATACCCAAACGATCGCCACGTACTGCACCCGTCTACCGGCGCTGTCGCCCACCATCCGCCTCGTCAAGCACTGGTTTGCTGCTCACAAGCTTACCGGGCACATCAGCGAGGAGCTCATTGAGCTCTTCGTCCTCCACGCTTTCATGCAGCCGTATCCCTGGCTGATTCCGTCCTCCGTGACCACCGGATTCCTGCGCACGCTGGTCTCCCTGTCGAAATGGGACTGGCGCGAGGAGCCCCTCATCCTCGACACGGCCGAGGAGCTCACCATGGACGAGCGCGGCGCCATCCAAACCGAGCTGGAGAGCTGGCGCAAGCGCGATCCCAACATGAACCACACCGTGCTCGTCGTCGCCACCTCTTACGACCAGACCGGCCTCTCGTACACGCAGGACGGCCCCAGTAAGCTCATCGCCGGACGCATGACGCGCCTCGCCAAGGCCGCCTGCAAGCTCGTCCGCGAGCAGGGCGCGCGCCTCGACGCCGCGCCGCTCTTCGAGCCCGCCCTGCAGGACTACGACGTGCTCATCCACCTGTCGAGCAAGGCGCTGCGGGCCGTCGCGCGCGAGACGGGCAGCGACGCCGTCGCCCCGCGCACCTCGCAGTTCCGCAACCTCAACGGCGCCGCTGGCCGCGCCCCGCTACCGGTGCGCGCCGGCCCCGTGGACGTGCTCGTCGAGGAGCTGCGCCGCGTCTACGAGGATACACTCGTATTCTTCCCCGGCGGCGCCGCCGACGACTCCACCATCGCGGCGCTCTGGAACCCGCGCCTCCAGCCGTCCAAGTTTCGCGCCGGCCTGCCGTACAACTTCCGCGGCGTCGAGGACGAGGACGGCGACGTCGTCGAGGTCAACCGTACGGCGGTGCTACTGGAGATTGCACGCATCGGCGGCGCCTTGATTAAGACGATCGAGGTGGTCGGTGAAGACGACGAGTAATGGAAAGGTTATAGAATTCGGCATTTACGCAACAGAGTAGGATAGGGGTTTCTTTTAGACGAGGGTTTTGCAGGGCTTGCATCATCATGATTTTATCACGGCGAGGGGAGACGTATATATCAAATACAAAAATGACGAAAATTTTCCATTACTTCCTCTCCTTTGCAATCTAGCATACACAAAAATACATCATCCACTCAAACAGGAGAAAGAAATAAAAACCCAAACCAACCCATCTTAAGAAAACCACCCGACTCTTTTTCCATTTGAGCTGTATTAAAAAAAGCGAGAAGCAACGCCGTACCATGGTATAAAACAAACATGCATATATACACATCAAAGAGCGGGAACCCAAGAAAACCACCCTTTCTAATCTTTCCAATACCGTAAAAAAAGCAACAGGGACAGTCAAAGTCCCCGAGGGGAAGAAGCATTGTCATAAAAGTAAAGACCAGAAAGTGGGAGTTATTTCTTGTCGCGCTTGTCAGTCTGCTGGGTCGAGTACGAGCAAAATTTGTCCTTGATGGCAACGACTTCGTACGTGCCCTCTTGCGAGGCAGTGACAATCTTCGAGTGCTCATACGAAATGTCGTGGCGCGTCTCGAGGATGACGCTCTTCTGGCCCTTCTTCGCGTTGGTGCTGCGCGTAAAGGTAAACTCGAATGGCGGCGTGCCCCAAAACTCAAACAAAATGTCGACCTTGCCGCCTTCGTGAATGTCCGCTTGCGACTGCTTGCCACGGCTAATCTGCACGCTTGGCAGCGGGTGAATCGCCTTTGGCAGGCGTACAGACGCGCGGCATTCGCTGGCCTTGTCTGAGATGCTCGTAATGGTGAAGTCGCCGGGCTTCTCGGCGACTCGACGGAAGCTCGTCGTTTGTGACTTGGCGTTCCACTTGCCGTTGAACTCGTAGCTGATGTCAAAGGGCGGCGTACCGGACAGGGTGTAGGCAATGCGTTCGCCGACACAGTAGTCCTCCCGCGACTCGAGAGGATAGATGGACGGCGCGTCGTAGAGCTGGATCTGGATCGAAGGTCCCCCAACATCGTACTTTTGCTGGCAGCCACGAGCGTCACGCACGCGGCGGATGCGGAGCTGTTGCGATCCCAAACGCAGATGTTTTCTGGGAATTTGCATGGCGTAGGAGTTGGAGTTGATCGATGGCACATGGTATGTCTCCACGGGCGATCCCGTCTGGTGCTTGATTTCAACCTCAACGAAGAATGGCGCCACGCCGGTAAGCGTGAGGGGAATCTTATCCTCGTGCTCTTGTTCTTCCATGCAAAACTTGAAATGTTGTCCAGGCTTCGTAAACGTGGCTGCTGGTTTGGCATTGACGCGCTGTTGCACGGTGAGGACCTTGCCCTTGGGATCGGCATTGTAAAGATTGTCAGAGAGCCCGTGGAACTCATAAGTGTATTCGCCGGCTTTGCTGGTATCCATAGAAATTGCGGCCCTGGAAAGAGCTGCGTCAAATTCTCTGGGGCTAATTGCCTTCGCGCCTTGCGGGGAGCGTTGGTGGACTTTGTAGTCAACACGGTACGGTGGTGAGCCTTGCAGGTGAACTTCGAAGCCATCTATGTCTCCTTCGCAAACCTCCTGTTTCACAAATACGCTGCCTGTCTTGCTCACGCTGTCCGTCTCAACAATAGAAATCTCGGGCCGAGGGTACCAGTCTACCTGGAATGTCGATCCAGTAGGATCGACTGTGCCTGGGCAGTGGGTATCTCGTACGTCCAAAAGCTCGTACACACCTCGCGAGTTTACGGTCAATACTCCATTGGGCTGGTCAACCTGTCTGGTAATAGTTCCGGCAGAGTCATTGAGGTTCCTGTAGGAGATAGTCCACGGGCCGTCTCCCTGAAGTCGTAGAGGAAGACGCACACGATCATTATTGTCAACGGCCATGATAGTATGCTTCTGATCGATGAGGCCAAACGCGCCGCGAGGACGTTGGCGGCGCACAGCAATCTTAACTTGGTCTTGAAGGAAGGTTTTGCATCCTCGCTGGTCCTGGACGCTGCTCAGTGCAAGGATGTACTCTCCGCCCCTGGTGAAAGTAGGTGTCCTGATAGTGTATGAGCTGGACTCGAGACCAGTGACACGCTCCGTCTTCCGCTTACCATCGTGAACAAGCTCCCATTCAAGGTTGAAGGGGGGCTCGCCCCTAAGTGTAACGTCGAGATCAACATTGGAATCCAGGCAGACATTCGAGTTCTGGTTGGCGTGTGCGAATGAGGCTTGGGCTGCAGGTTTGACTTCTTGCTCAAGGGTCATATCTTGCCCGGTAAGTGGGATGTTTTCGTAAACACTGTCAGAAATAGACTTGAAAATATATCTCTGGCGGCTAGAATCTCTTGGAATGAGCTCCAACTGAGAACGCAAGCCCTGAACCGAGTGTACTTTCGGTTCAACATGTCCATCACTACCGACGATGTCGTAGTGGACTTTGAAAGGCGGCGAGCCAACGAGATCTAGGTTGACTCGTAAACCGATGGAGTTGCCAGCGCACTTATCGGGGATTTCTTCAGCACGCACTGAGAGGTGTGGCTCAAGAGGATTCAGAAGCAAGCATGTCGACGGCTCGTCAATCTCACCCTCACAAGAACCACTGGAGACGGACGTCAATGTGTATAGACCTGGTGCAGATACTTTTGGCATAGCTTTCGAATCCTTCGAGGAAAAACTGCCCACGGTGACATGATCGCCATGGTCGCCGTTGTTTGTGAGTGTATCGATGGGAGAAAATTTCCACTCCACTTGATGAGTTGTACCCGGGGCACTATCATCCACTCGAAGGTCGATTGGAAGCGATTTGGAAGTCCTTTTGGGGACTTTCAGAGCATTCCGAAGATCGCATCCATGCATTCTAACCGTTGGCCGATTCTTGACGGCAAACGTCTTGACGCGGTCTCGAGCTGAGGCCTGGTCAAGGCCATCGACATTTTCAGAGTATTTGACCTGGTTACCGAAGGCATCGTGAACTTCGTCGACAGAGTACTGGTATGTGCCAGATTTCACCATGGACTCATTCAAACTAACAGTGACGCGGGCAGGACGAACCCACGAAACATCTTCTCCACCGTCCGGGAGGATATCCGCAGCAGAGCCCAAGAGTGGCGAACTGAAACCATCCGGCTGTAGACTCTGGAAATGGAACCCATGGTTCTTACCGTTGATCGTACGACTATACACAATCTTCAGAGGAGGAGTGCCCTTAACTTCGAGAGACAAGTCCGACAGGTCATTGATACAGCGCTGAGAAGAGTCCGCAGCCAGGATTCTGGCCTGCGGACAATCTACGACATAAGTGTCTTTGGTGCCGCGCTGAATCTCGAGCTGGTACGTATCCAACACTTTGCCCAATCGGTAGACACCGGCTCGGTTGACAGTATATTCCCACTTGAAGCCAGCTGTTTCCGGATCGGCGCTCTGATCCTTAATATGCTTAGCAATCTTATTTACTTCGCGGGATGAAATCTTGATTGTCTTTTCCTTATTTGTGTCGAGGTCGACGTGAATCAGTTCGATTTGAGCCGGAATGGTCGAGTTGAAGTAGATTGGCAGCGAGATACCATTTTTGGAGTTGGCAGGGATGCAGTACGGCATCTGCTCTGGATTGAGAACAGCGGAGCCTTCTGGAAGAATGTTGATAATCTGTTTGCCCATAATCAAAGAGTGGTTGTTGAGAATGTTGGAAATTTTGACATTTTGTTCGGAGATGGACAGTTCGCGGTCATAGAGAACTTTGGCGAGGCCGAGGAAGAACGATTGCCATGGAAGCTAGTGTAATTGTTAGCAAATATGCAATTGCGTTCGGGTAGCAACATTTTTAAACGAACAGGTATGTTGAACATCAACATGTAGTTGATAACCAAGTGGGAAGTGAAGACGCTGGTGACAAGAAGCTGCGATAGCTCAAGCCAGGGTATGCGGAGCTCTGGTAAACCGAACAAAAAGGCAAAGTCGATAAAGATCCATTTCAGGAACAGCCACCAGGAGCTATCGCCTTCTTCGACGACCTTGAGCCAGTCGTAGAGCTTCCAGGCCCATAGCAAGACGTAAACGGCAAAGGCGTAGAAACGCTGCTGGGGAGCGTCGAGCAGCGTTAAAGGAATGAGCGGCTGGCCAGCCTGGTTCTGTCTCGCAGCCTGTTCAGGGGCGAGCGGAAGTGTGGTCGACTTGTTGAAGCTCGCTTTGGAGGATACGGAGCCGACTGAGCTGGGCGTTTCTTGAATGTTGCGTCGCGGAGCAGCCGTACCGGGGGTCGAGGGGTACCCAGACCGCAATCGAGGTGTCGCGCTCATCGCATTCCGTGGTATGCGGTGAAGCTGCTAACGAGCATGTACAAGGGATCGGTGTGGTTTCGGCGCGCAGAAGAGTGACGTTGCGGACCGTATCGTCGTGGTTGGGTGGTTGTTGGAGAACAATGCAGGCCAGGACAACTTTTTCACGTCACGTCGTGAACGCGGTCCCAGGCAAACAGGCGACGAGCTGGCGGTGCTGGGGGTTCGAGTTACAGGGATCGCCGACCGCTGAAAGTTGGGCCGCCGTGCAGCTCTGGTTGGGGCTTTACATGGCTTCAGTGGAGGCAAGTGCCACGTTTAGTGGATGCGGCGCACAACGACCTAACTTTGGGCTAATGTAGGTAGCAGGTATCGTACAAGTACCGACTGCGGCGCAAAGCTGCTTTTTGGTGCTAAAGAGCTGCGAAGATACACACAATATACATTGAGGGTGTGTTTGCGATACGCTTCCAAACGGCAGCAACCATTGTCTTCATTCACTTCTTCCATCTTTGTCACCTTTACTGCGTCAAGGTGGCTCTGTTTTGAGCAACTACAGATCTCTTTATTTTGGTTTTATAAATCTTCAGCACAGGGCAGAAGCTCTCTGAACTCTGGCCAGGTACGTCACAAACGCCGCACAGCTTTGTAGGCACGTCCGTGCCAGCTGCCATACACCTAGCTACTACGGCCATCAGCATCTCGTTTTCGTATCACCCGTTTGTCTATGCGGATTTAGTTGTACAGCCCTCAATTCTCATATTCCTTCGCGTTTTTCTCCTTTTGCCTCGCCATGAAACCTCTGGTATCCCCCAAGCCCTGCCCTCAAGAGGTTGTGTTACAGCATAGCTGCGCCAGCTATAAGATTGCTGCCGACAGCGAGAGAACGCCGTCTTCATGATAGCTCCGCCAGCTACATCCCAAACATCAAATCACAGCCATGCAGCTTCGAAGCCGACGCTTTGCTAACAAGGCGCTTGAGGATAGTCCACCACCGAGCAGCAGTCATCATCAATTCAAACGCAGACCGAAACAGCCCATTGTGGTTCGAATTCGTCAGAAAAGGCTCAATGGCAAGGACATATTCCATAAAATGAGCCACTCTGACCTGGCAGATACTGGACAGCGGCGCAATTCGAAACGCAAGGCGGCCGCTCCACCGCAGAGTCACGTCTTGCCAGACAATCTACTCGAGGAAGCTTTGAAGCCTCTGAGTTCAGATGACATTGAAGAATGGGATGGGTGGATTGAACTAGAATCCGAGCCTGTAACTACTCGTGCCGTTGATTTCTCGATATATCCAACTGACCTGATGTCTAGGCCTTTTTCAACACGATCTTGAAAGAACTAGGAGTGAAGGATGTGAAAATCCAGGAACTGTTCACTGTTGAACAAGATGCACTCGACATTCTCCCGTACGTATGACATGAATCTCCTGCCTATAAAAGCTCTAACAACCCCAGCAAGCCTGTTTATGGACTCATTTTCCTTTTCCAATATGCACCCGGCCCCGAAGACGAGGAAGCAGGGGATGACGACGGACCTGTTTGGTTCGCTAATCAGGTACTTAAACTTCTTCCACCATTCCCACATCTCTAACCTTTATTAGACAACTTCCAACGCATGCGCTACTGTTGCGTTACTTAACATTGTCATGAACCACAGCGGCATAGACCTCGGTAGCGAACTGAAAACATTCAAGGAAGCCACGTCGCATATGAGTACTGCGGTACGCGGGTATGAGCTCGGCAGAGACAAGTTTATACGGGCCACTCATAACTCGTTCGCCCGTCGCATGGATTGTCTGAACGCAGACCTATTTCTGGATAATGAGGCATCAGACGCCAAGTCACGGAAACGTGCGCCAACGTCGCGGGTCGCGTCTCGCAACAAAAAGTCCAGAAAGCGCAACAATAATGAGTATGGGTACCACTTCATTGCCTACGTTCCATCTGGAGGATTTGTCTGGGAGTTGGACGGCCTGCGGGGGAAGCCTCGAAAGCTTGGTATGTCACTGTCTTTGGTTCAGGCTCGCTCATGCTAAAGGCAGATTTAGGTGGCTTCGAGGATGAATGCTGGACAAATGTAGCCCGGCCACAGATACAAGCGCGCATGCTTCAGTACGAGGAAAGCCAGCTGTCTTTCAATCTGCTTTCTCTCTGCCAGAGCCCCATTCAAAGGTACAGGCAAACTGTCTTAGAGGCGTTGGTGGCCGTGCGTTATTTGGACGCCCAAATGGCAATGCAGTATGGAAGTTCCTACAGCAAACTAGTCTCGGACAGTGACGCTCAGCTTGATACAGAGGATGTTCAGCTACTGGCCGAGTACGACTTAAAGCCGGCGGATGTTTCCGCCGTGATCATCACAGGAGCGTTCAAAGCGAAACTGGAGAGCAGCAACCTGGGCGCGGCCGACGCAGCAACTCTTCGCTATGAGCTGGTTATTGAAGCACGGGCTGCCATGGGAGAATATCGCGGCGAGGCTATGGCCGCCATGGTTGATGAAGAGCGAGTGACGGCACGGAAAAAGGACTATGGAAGTGTTCTGCATAAATGGATTTCGAAACTGGCAGAAAAGGAAGTTCTGGACGACATCATCAAACTTTCTACTTAATCAATGCCAGCACGGATAGCTCTCGACGTAAATATGCAGTTTTTGCGCAAGTAGATGAATTAATACGATGGTACATTGATGCCCGCGCGCGTTATGTACATGGAACAACGTGAAATTAGGTAATATTAATATATTGCTTGGCTCAGCTTCCGACCAATCGCGGGTATTCTTCGTCAACATTGGATAAAAAGCGGCAGTTGTCTCGATCGAACCTCTTAAAGTATTTGCCAGCGAGTGGGAACATGAGGCCAGTCACTTTAGAAGCGTCATCAATGATCTGTATGTTACCCGGCGCAATAGCTCGTTCGTCGGTACTGGAAGCGACGCTAAATATCGACTGTTAGTAACTCATGCAGCGGCAGCTGCCAAAGAGTTTTCAGCACTTACATTGATTTAATGTAAAACCGTTTTCTCTCATCGACGCTCTGCGCCGCGCTGTAACCTTCCGAAGCCGCGTCAAATATCCCCCAATTAGCGGGCGGC
Organism: Aphanocladium album; assembly: GCA_029218145.1. Classification (NCBI taxonomy): domain Eukaryota; kingdom Fungi; phylum Ascomycota; class Sordariomycetes; order Hypocreales; genus Aphanocladium; species Aphanocladium album. The sequence goes on from JARDXD010001148.1 coordinate 23,042, forward strand.
ACCTCGTGGAATCCGACAATCGCACCTATCCACTGATATCGCTTGTGCACGAAAACTTGCCCCAGACGGAAAGGAGCAACGCGATCCGGCGTGAACGTGGTTTGGACTGACTCGGGCTGAACGCTGTCCGGGCGGCGCACTTGGTTCATGACAAACATTTCCATCTGCGCCATCGCCTCGTTGGTACCAATTCGCTGGCCTTGCGTCAACACATACTTGGACATGATCCACTCATCTTCTGGCCAATCGCGTAGAATGTGTCGCAGAAGCTGGCTGCGACGCTCTTTCCACATGTGTGTGAAGGGGACCTGCAGGATGAGCAGTGCCCAGCGGGTGGCGTAGAGAGCTAGCTGGCGGTTCATCGCAGCATGCCCATGGAGAAGCTTGCTGATCGATAAGGGGTCGCCGCGCCGAGACCCTGCGGCGTGGGATGCTTCAATGTTGTGTGCTGTTCGCGTGGTGATGGCAAATACTGTTCCGGAGTTGCGTAAGCTCTCAATGGTCATGTCGGCATGCGAGACTAGGTGCTCTAGCCTATCGACAGGTACCTCGCCATCGGTTGCAAATGGGTCAAGATACATCTGATGCTCTTCTTCGCTACGATTCATGTCTAAATCAAAGCCTCTAGGTGCTGTGACAACCACATGTACGCATATTGGCGCCAAAAAGCACTCTGCTTGTAAACCAACTCTTTCCGCAATGCAGCAGTATATTGCGGCAGAGATGATAGGTATCGAATCATGCTTTGGATCGCGCAATGCCTGGCCGATGAAGCAATTGCGCAGGTTTCTGTAATCCAGCTGCTGATTGTCTAGGCCAGCTAGATTACTTGCGCGTATCCAATGGTTCAGTGCCAAAGCCTTTTGCCTCGTGCTCTGCTCGTCCCATTTGGGCTGATTGCTCATAAAATGCTTGGCGTAAGTATCCAGTAGTTCGCTGGTCTGTAGATGATCGAAGGTCAGTATTGATACAAAAAGTGAGAGAGCGATTTGGCCAACCTCATTGAGATCACCGCGTTGATCGTGTAGTACGAAGAGATCAAACGCAGCAAGCGACTTCTCCAACGAAGGTTTTTTATAAAATGGATCTGTCGGGTTTGAATTCGTTACTTGGAACCACTGCTGCACCGCAATGCTCCGATGTATGCTGCCAAGTGCAGCTCCTGCAAAATGCCTGGGCAGTGTAAGAGGATGCGGCGTGGAGAAGAAGGGCTGCTGATTTACCTCACAGCCAGCACGTTTGGATGGTCATAAGCAGTGCGGCATTTCTCAATAAGAAAGTCTTTGGCGTCGTAGCCATATTGACATATTTGTTGCAAGCCTGCGACGCGATCTACTCTGGTCGCAACAATGCGAACCAGTATACGATCGATGGCCGCATTCTGCCTTTGGCGCATAAGGAACAGCGCATTCCAATTTGTTGCAGATGCATTTTGCTTTAGCAGATGTTCCAAGCCGTGTAATGATTGCCAATATTGAAAAGTCGTCAGGCAGTGATACCTCCACAGAAGAGGCTGGCTTGCTAACCGTTGTAGCCGACGGGAAACAGTCTGCAGACCAGAGAGATTGTCCAATGGCGATACATATAGCAATATTTGCTCTATAATGTCATCTGGAAGTATGTCCAAAGACGCACGGCCTGAATTCCCGTCACCGATGTAGTCCGTCATACTGTAAGACGGCCCAAAGACTTAAGATGCACAACAAAGATCCCGGGAGGGACGAAGTGGGGGGAACCTTGCACCAAATATCTGCGAACTGTCGCATGTACCGTGTGCCGTCACCGCCAGATATCACAAACCCGTGGCGGCTTTCTACATGAGGTATCAAATTGATCAAATCATGCGGTTGAGGTGCGTCGCGCTAGAAACCGGGAATGATGAGTATTGCGGATTTAAATCAAGATATCGCCCCAACACAAACAAAGTGGTGCTATCATTAATATGGCGACTACAATGGCTGCAGGTGTAACACCAAGTAGTTAAAGTGGAGAGTCAGGCATGCCACCAGCTGCTCATTGGCTGCTGAAGAAGGAGAAGCGCTAGGCCCAAAATGGGTAAAGAGTAAACAACAGAAACGCGTACCTACGCTAACCAAGGAATTATCGATAGACTCTAGTTACTTATACTGACGCGCGCAGACTAGTCGCCTTGCAATACAGTATACACGATTTGTTTGAGCGCTTGTTTTTCTTCTAGTCAAGTTTCTGCGGCCAATTTCTCTGGAATATATCGTTTGTTATGCGCCGTCACACCCGTTAGCTATTCGACAACCCTCTCCGAACCGTGCTTCGTTTCCAGTGTCATCGCCGCCATGGTCCAAGGCAGCTATGGTGGTGTCCTTGACACCCCGAGGACCAACATTGGAGATGCCACCTACCTCAGCCGAGCTCCCGACTTTGCCGATATCTCGCAGGAAGCCTCCTTTCATTCGCCGGAGAAAGAGAGCGGAAACATTCTGCAGCAGCTTCGCAACGGACGCTCCAACGGCAACGGCGTGAGCATCCGAACACCCCGCCGCGATCCCCTAACAGATCGAAACAACCTGCCGCCCAGCATTGGCGGCGCAGAGTTCACCCCGTTACTCAAGTCGGCAACGAGAAATAGCGTTCGCCGGCGAGGAGGCAAGGAGAATGGCGGCATGAGCCTGACCCCGAACCTCAGTCGCATCGACGAGAACGACTTGACACCGATTCCCCGAATGGACGCGTCCATGTACTCCTCATCACGAAACCAGTCATACCTCGACCACACAATTCCACAAATCGACAGTAGTAGCGTTACTTCGACCCCTCTGGCAATTGCGACAAGGCGCGGAGGTGACAAAGGACCACTACAAGACGGCAATCAGCTCTCGCTCCGGGAACAAGAAAATGTCATTGACAAGATCGAGAAGGAAAACTTCGGCCTGAAGCTAAAGATCCACTTTCTTGAAGAAGCTCTTCGCAAGGCCGGCCCGGGTTTCCACGAAGCCGCTCTAAAGGAAAATACCGAGCTGAAAGTGGACAAGGTTACCATGCAAAGAGAAGTGCATCGCTTTAAAAAGTCCCTCCTTACAGCAGAGCGAGAGTTGGAAGCATACCGTCAGCAAATCCTCGAGCTACAGCAGAGCAGAGCGTCGCACAGTCAGGAGGATGAGGGTCTCCGAGCCGAAATGGAAATCTTACAACGACAGCTAGATGAGAAGGATGAAGACGTTCGTGAATTGCGTCGCCAACTATCCGAAGGCAAAACGAACCAAGACCAAGTTGAGAAGCTTCAAGATAACATCGAGGATCTGGAAGCGGACCTTCGGGACAAAGATCGTCAATTAACAGAACGAGAAGACGAGGTGGAAGATCTCAAAGACAAGATCGAAGAGGCCGAAGAGAGGGCTAGAGAAGCGGGAAAACGGGCGGACGAGGCCGAAGAGAATGGTCACGGAAGCGATGAACTCGACGAAGCGAAAGAGACGATACAAGACCTTGAGCAGAATATTCGCCGCCTAGAAGAGCAAGTCGATGAGCTCAACGAGAAACTCGAGGAAGCCACGTCCGAAAAAGAGCGAGCCGAACGCGACTTAGAGGAACTCCAGGAAGAAATGGCGGACAAGTCTGTAGTTACAAAGGGTCTCTCTCGACAAATAGATGAAAGAGTCACCCGACTGCAGGACGAGCTTGACAAGGCTGGTGAAGATTATGCCACACTGGAAAAAGAATATACAGAGGCCAATGGAGAAATTGACGAGCTCAAGGCCAAGGTTGATGAGCTGGAAAGCCAGCAGCGCCAAGGAGACCCGGAATCCGAAGCCAAAATTCTCGAGCTTGAGGCGGAGCTGCAAGCCCAGATTGATGAAAAGGATTTGTTGCAAACACGGCATGATACCCTGAATACAGAGTCAGCGTCATTGCAACGAGATATCCAACGGCTGCAAATGGAAGTTGAAGAGCTCGAGGGCAGCGTCGCCAAGGAACGAGACTTTGCGGTCGAAATCGAAAAAGACCTCCGCGGACAATACCAAGAAGAGCTTGAGCGTCTAAATGACGACATTTCAGATCTACAAGCAGAGATACGCGAAAAAGATAACGTATATGACAATGACAGCGAGAAATGGGAGATCGAGAAGCAAACTTTGGAGGCAGAGCGTAATCGCGCTGAGGAAAAGGCAGCCGGGCTGCAAAAAACGATCGACCGACTGCGCGAAGCCGAGGGCTCGCTATCAGATCGAGGTTCCAGACTTCAAGATGGGCTGAAGATGGAGGAAGAGCGTCACAGAAGCGAAGAGGCAGTTATGACAAGACAAATAGACGACTTGCAGGACGCCTTGGAAACTCGCCAGAAAATGCTGACTGATCTTCGGAGCGAGCTCTCAGGTGTCCGCGATGACTTGCGACAATCCCAAGTCGACTACCAGACCCAAGCCAACAAAGTCATCTCCCTGGAGGATCAAGTTGAGGCGTTGCGCAACAAGTCGGTCATCATGACTACACCTGGCCGTCGCGAGCGTGAGCGTGAGCGCGAAAGTGATGCCCTGAAGCGCGAATGTGAGAGCCTCCGTGAACAGCTCCGTGCACTGCGTCTGAGCTCTGAAGGATCTCGTGAATTCGCTGAAAGCACACCCATGCGCGGCTCTCAAACGCCAACCCGTCTCAAATGGCAGCTGACGGATGCCAATACAAAGCTTGACAAGATATCTTCAGAAAAGAGATCCCTCGAAGATAGCTTGGCGTCGATCCGGACCGAGCTCCGCAATACTCAGGCCTCGCTGGCTGAGGTCAAAGCTGAGCGTGATGAGCTGGATAGTCAGCTGCGCCACGCAAAACTCCATGATAACGACACTCTACGCGTTGACCAAGAGCGTCTTGACCTGCGCACAACGAAGCTGAAGCTTGACAACGAGGTACGCCGCCTGCGTGATGAGAACAAGGCGCTTTCAGAACAGCGACGATCGGTTGAGAGCTCGTTGGAAAGTGAGATCGAAAAGGCTGCGGCAGAAGAGGATAGACTGAACAAGGAAATCATGCAACTCCAGGCCAAGTTGAGACAAGCTTCATCAACTGAGACGACAGACAACTCTACAACTCGCCGCACGATTCGCGACCTGGAACGTCGAGTTGAGGATTACCAAGCACAGCTTGCTACTGCGCAAGCTCTCCTAGATGGCGATGGTAGCAGCGAAGTGTCCATAATTCGGCGCGACCTGAACAACGCTCGTCAAAAGGAAGTCGAGTTCCTGCAACGCGAGGTAGCCAGCAAAGATATCATCAAAGGTCTGCGGCGCGAAGTTGCAGATCTGGAAAGCAAGCTCCATGACAACCAAATCTCGCGCATGATGAGCTCACCGAACGGTAGCCAGACTGCCAACGCCACCTACGGCGGCTCCCAGGTCATCACTGAGGAGCTGCAGCAGCAGCTCGACGATGCCGAGGATCAGCGCGTGGTTCTCGAAGAATTCCTCGAAGAAGCGCGCCAGCAAGCCGAAGAGACGGCCGCCGAGCACGCGCAGTCTCTGCAGCGTCTCCAGCACCAGCTCGACAAGGCCATCCGCGACCGCGACGCCATTGTCGCCGCCGCCGCCTCCGCTTCGTCGCCCTCTGCCAAGAGCAAAGACACGAGCAAAAAGGACGCCAAGCACCTGCGCAAGACGCAGGCCGAGATTGACAACCTCGAGCACGACGTGCGGCAGCAGCAGGCCATCATCGAGGGCCTCGTGAGCTCCGAGGTGGCGCTCCGCCGCAAGCTTGAGCGCACGCGCAGCGAGCGGTCGGCGTACCGCGTCAGCGCCGAGAAACTGCAGAGGGACGTGGCGAATCTCCGCAACGGAACGGGTGTCGTCGAGGCCGAACGCGCGCTCGAGACGGTGGTGCGGGCGGCCGACGGCGCCGAGGAGCGCCACCGCAAGGAGGTGCGCGGCATGGTGATGCAGATGGACTGGATGCAGGCCCGATGGGAACGCGAGGCCTCGTTGCGCTCCGACGCGGCCTACGCCAAGAAGTTTATCCAGCTGCAGCTGGATATCGCCAACGCATGGTACGTTTTCCCTCCGCCTCCCACTGACACAACTTTACACAGGCCACTAACATTTTGTCAAACAGCAACAAGGCGCAGCTGCGCGAGCTCGAGCACATTCGCACCAGGATTCTCCACAGCCGCAAACCTCTGCTCAGCGGCTCCTCCTCTTCCCTCTCCACCACGAGGGACGGCGAGGAGAACCGCAAGCCGACGCTCAAGACGTTCCTCGTCATGGCGCGCTTCGTGGCCCGCATGCGCATCGCCGCCCGCGGGTGGGCCGAGCAGGAGGTCGTCCGGCACCGGCTCGTCGCGGCCACCGAGGAGCGGCGCAAGGCGAAGCGCGCGCGCGGATTCCGGGTGGTGCGCGTGGAGGAGGAGGATACAGGCAGCGTTGCCATGTAAGAAGATGCGCCGGGGAAGAATTTCTGTTTTGGTTTGGTTCATCGCACATTGGGTAAATTGACAGCATCACGAATGCAAGCAAACATGTATTGTTTTGGCTTTTGGCGTTTTTTTTTTCAAGGATATTCATACCTCTTTGGGTGGCTGAAGCAGGGGGCGTTTCTGATTATATAGGCGAATGTGCTTATGTTTTTATCTCGATCAACAGGATCATCTCTGCTTCTCATAACATATACCGTCATTATGCCGTGCGTTGATTAATCATGAAACCTATATGCCTGTTTTGTCATATGTCCGCTCTCTCTCCGCGGAGACTGGATGCTCCTCACACGTTTCTAGAAAAACAAAAAAAAACATCCTGCAAATGATTGTCCCAAGGTATATCGATAAAAACACGCACATTTCCCTGTTTGAATACCCAAAAATTCACCCATCTGTCAGAATAGAAAAAAAATGCAAAAAAGATTCCCGCTTAACATTGGGCCTCGACGGCGTTTACATTGTTACGGCCTCTCTGGGCTCGTTTGGATATTACAGAGGCTCCTGGCCGTCTGTGGTCGTTTACATGACAAAAAGCAGATCGGTGTCTTCGGCAACTTGGTCAGTCTCGTGGTGATGGAGCAGTGGCGAACTACGACGTACCCAGGGGATGGCTGCAGGATAGCTGGGGCTTCTGCGTGTAGCGCGTGGCCAGTTCGTCGCGGATGCTGTTGAGGAGCTGGACGTAGCTCTGCTGAGGGTTCTTCTTGAGCGATGTGATAAAGGCCCAGGACATGGCGCCGGTGGCTTGCAGGCCAATGTTTGCATCCGCTCTAAAGCGGCTGTTAGCTTGAGAAAATACTTATAGCATCAGTGTCACTTACGAAGTTTGGTCGTCTTTGCTGCCAGACCACATTACAACATCGGCAGGAGAAGTCTTGGTGGCAATGGCACGGGAGTGCGCCTCCTCGCCACTGGTGGCCTTCTTGAACAGGCTGACAATCTGGCTGCCCATACCACCAAGATCACCGTTGCTGTAGGAAGAAATAACACCGAGAAGGCCCTGACCAGCTTCCTTGGCCAGGTTGGGCTCTTTGAGAATACCTTGGGTTGAGTAAATGTAAGGTAGATCGAGAGCAGTACCGGAGTGGCAGGAGTCGAAAATGGCAGTCAGTCGCACGCCAGCGCACAGTGGCTGGACCATAATTCGGTGCATCTCGTCGTCGGTGATGTGTCCGTGCTGACGAAAGTCTACAGGGTAAATAACTTCGTCGTAGCCATCTGGCTCATCTCCATCGAGATCTTTCGTCTGTCCTCCGTGGCCTATATACGTTAGCTGCAGTCAATCTCGCATGCAAGACGACGGCCATACCAGAATAATGGAAGAAAAGGGAATCGTTTGGGCGGGCATCCTTGACAAGCCAATGCATCGCTCGCAGAATGTTTTGCTTGGTGGGCTGGCTCATGGGGTTCTGCTGGTCGTCGGTCAAAATGACCATGTCTTCACGCCTGTAGCCAAAGTGTTCGGCGAGATACTGGGTCATGTTGCGGACGTCATTGATGCATCCTCGCAGCTGACCACGTTGCCCAAAGTAGTTGATTCCAATCAGGAGAGCCTTGCGTCGGCCGGTGCACTGCGAGTACTTAAACGAGTAGCTCTGGGGTGCACCGCTTCCAAAGTGCTGTGGTGTGCTCGGCGGAACGGGGACCAGGTCATGGCGTCCTTGCTGAGCGCCGTGCTGATGCTGATTCTGGGGAGGCGGGCCGGCGCCTATCGATATGTTAGTCCGAAACCTTTGCAAGACATACAGAGCTTGGTGTTGGAGCTCACCAGGTCGGCCGCTGTACTGCGGTTGGGTCGGCATTTGCTGGGGATACTGGTGCGGGCTTGCGCCTTGCGGCTGCGGGGCTTGTCAGTGCTTGTGCAATCGGAGATGCGAGAGTGCATCCGCACCAAGGAGAATTATCATACTGGATACGCATATTGTTGCTGAGGTGGCTGCTGTCCCTGGTGGTAGTAGGCATGCTGAGGCGACGGATGGCCCTGGGTCGGGTAAGACTGCGGCGAATGCTGTGGAGGACTGAGCGGCGCGCAGTTGCAGGTCAGTCAAACGAAGAACAATGCGACGCATGGAAAAAAGAAACTCGGATAGATTCAACATACCCGTATGATCCTCCCTGGTAGGGCTGCTGCACAGGCGGACCGCCGTACTGCGGCCGACCGTGACCTTGGTAGCTCATAGCTGGACGACTCGGAGACGCGGGTGGACAAGTCGCAGGTCGGAGGCTGGCAAGACGGGAAGGCGAAACGTTGATGCAGAACACAAGATGGCGTCAAGGGGGGGCGCTTGCAAGCGATTTCAACTTTGAATGATTTGGCCGAACGGACAAGGCGCGTGCTTTTCCAAAAGGGCGAGCGAGGAGAGCAGGGTCGAGTTGGCGTGCAATGTTGGAGGTGGTGGAGGTGGTGGAGGGGCGGACTGCGCGCACGCTGGGCGGTGGTTTTTGGCAGCGGTGGTAGGG